>LGRX02035753.1:0-33618 GCA_001247695.2 Cymbomonas tetramitiformis
TTCTCGATGTCCTTCGGGAGGTCAATGGCGTGCTGGGATATCATCAAGATTGCTGCAATCTGTGAGCGAGTTCGCATGGAGCTGCGGAGGTTGGACGCCAACAGGTGGAACTTCCTGCTGAGGATGTTTGGTGGGATGGCCCTGGGCACCTGAGCAGCTTTGTCGAACTCTTCAGGCGTCTTGACCTTGAAGCCCGGCATCTTCTGAGTACTTCCCAGGGCAACTGCGGCCCTGGCCTGGAACTCTGGTGCATGGCTGGCACCAGCACCGTCACTGTCCTCCAGTTCCTCCCCCATGAGGCAGTCATGATTGTCCTCCTCGTACTCCGCCTGTTGGTTGAAGTTGGAGTCGTACTCGGGCACGTCATCGCCATCCTCTGACTGGGCCTGTGCCTCAACGCCCTTGCCACCCTTGGCCGGCGCTCCTGGCTGTAAACCTGTCAATTCTGCGGCGAGCTTCTCCTTTACCTCAGCGCTGGCTGCCACCTGCTGCGGCTGCTGCGGCTTCTGCTTGGACTCCGGCAGCTTGAGCCACTCCTTCGTGGTGATCCCCATCTTGTGGTTCTCGAAGCGGTGAGCGATGTTGTAGGCGCGCATCTGAGCATTCTTGACCTCATTTGGCCACTTCGAGTTCTGGCGATCCTTGTGGAAGTTGTGGGGTACCTTGGCCTCCCGACATCCAGTATAGCAGCGCTCTGGAGAATGGGGCAAAAGCGCGTGAAGCACCACTCGCATTGGAACTCCTTTGAAGCGTCAGGTGGTGGCACCTTGCCGTAAGTGGGCTTCTGCCTCTCCGCATTGTTCACCTCCCTCGTAGGCCTTCTAGCACCATCACCACCAGACTGCGCTGGCTCCTTCTTTTTGGGGTCCCTGCGTTTGTCCCCAGTCTTGTGGGAAGAGCTAGAGCGCCTCATGGAGGACACCAGCTCAGAGAGGTCAAGCCCCAGCATCCTGGCTTCGTAGCAGGAATACACGCAGGTCAGTCTGCGGCCGAGTTCCTGCTGCAGTGTCAGGGCCCATGCTTCAGCATCGTTCTTCAACTTATCCTGCACCTCCACGATGACCTCCAAGTCCTCCCAGGTGACCCTGTTGGGTGCAGGATGGCTGACTCGCAGCTGCTCCGATCAGGGAAGATATCTTCCGTTGAGCTGGTACGGCCCCAAATCAAAAATTCTTTCGGCCCGCCTTCGGCCCGCCCGGTCCGAACTACAAAATGCCCGCCGCAGGCGCGAAAATTTTAATCTTAAGTATGGGAAAATGCAAAAATCGCAAAATTTTCATCAAACTTTTAGAAATTTGCGCCAAATTGGTTCGGCCCCAAAGCAATTTCTCTTTCGGTCCCTCTTCGGCCCGGGCCTCATTTTGGCGACTCAGTTCGGCCCGGGGCCGGCCAATCGGGGTAAGATATCTTCCCTGGCTCCGATACACGATCTCGGTATTCCTTGATGCGCAGACCCTTGATGCACTCCTCAACGTCCTGTCTGACGATGGAGTCCCCCACTGACTTGCCAGCGTTGAGCGCTGATTCCCTGCGTCGACAGCTTTTCACGTAAGCGAGGCCATCCTGCTCGGCGGTCTGCGACTTGGCGACCAACAGGTCCTCCTTCTCCTTGGTGCCCTTCATCAAGAACTTGGCCTCGAGCTCTGCAATGAACGCCCTCAAGGCCCAAAAATAGTGAGAGTCCTCCGTGCCATCCGGCCCAGTGAGACCCTTGGTGGAAGTCCCTTCGTCCTCCCACTCGTCAGACAGCTCACCATCAGCATCACCATCCTCGAACTTCTTGCAGACTGCCCATGTTGCCCCTGGCACCAGCTCATGGAAAGGAGGTTGTGCGCAGCGCACTGAGCCCTGGTAAGAGTCCCTCGTAGTGAGGTCCTTCAAGACATGACACGCATGAGAGGCCATAAGGCCATTCTTCATGTATGAAGCGCACCACCAGTCATAGGCGACTGAGGTGGAATGATCATCCCCTGCTAGGAGCGAAGGCAAGAGGTCCCACAACGATCTGTAGTCTGGTTTGGAATCAATGAAGGCCTTCTTTGCCAGTGGGCTGAGCGAGTGAAAAGCCGCTGACCTCATATGCCTGCGTATCTTAGCCTCGTGACCCCGCTGTACTTTTCCCACCATTTAAACGAAGCGCCTGATGAAAAGCGCCCTGTCCTCACTCTTGCCGCCAGTGTAGCAAAGCTTGTCATCAGCCTTGTCAAGTGTGTGACTGTCCCTGTCATGATGATCCATCTCGTCTACGTCGTCAAACGCAAAGAGGAACTGATTGGCTGCTGCTCTTGCTGCTCTTGCTGCTGCTACTGCTCTTGCTGCTGCTACTGATGTTGGTGTGGAGGGGCTGGATTCTGGACCCGACCCCTCTGTGCTCATATAGCCAATGTCAAGCTGCTGACTGCTTCTCTCCCGTGCCAGTCGCCGTGCCTCACGCTCTCTGGACTGGGCAGTGGCAGCGCTCAGCTCCGCCTCACCCTCCGTGATCAAGTGCTACGTTAATGCTCAGCAAGTGGGACTAAGGAAGCGTGTCCTCCTTTGGCGCAGAGCTTATTCACCAACAGGATGCAGGCTTAATTCAGACTGGTTTAGGCCAGTGCACTGAGTGCCCCTGGATTCACACCGTTCTGAACAAGCAGGAGGACGAAACGCGTGCAGCCAGCGCGAGCCCAAAGGTCCAGCAATATGTCTCAAAGCTCTGAATCAACAGCAGATGTAGGATGGAGGCTTAATCCAGGCTGGTTTAGGCCAGTGCACTGAGTGCCCCTGGATTCACACCGTTCTGGACAAGCAGGGGGACGAAACGCGTGCAGTCAGCGCAAGCCCACAGGTCCAGCAATATGTCTCAAAGCTCTGAATCAACAGCAGATGCAGAATACTCGTGCAAGAAGGGCTTAGAGCTGGGCCAGTGTGCTGAGCACCCCTGGATTAGCTAAGCCAACGTCCATCAAGAGCACAGAGACTATAAAGACAACACTTCTTCCACCAAGGCACCAGAAATAGCACAAATATGCAGTGGTGTGAGCTAAGCCAGTGTGCTGAGCACCCCTGGATTCACAGAACCACTGCTCATTAAGGGCACGGGAGTTGGCATGGAAGTCCACCCCCAGTCCAGTAAGCAAGAGAGAAAGTAGCCACACAGAGTTGGGAGCTAAGCCAGTGTGCTGAGCACCCCTGGATTCGCAGCACCACTGCTCATTCAGAAGGTAACTGGTGATATGAGGGCCTCACCGGCTGCCAAGTACTGTAGAAGAGATAAAAGAATTCTCATACACATTATGATAAAGAACCAGAGAATCCCCAAGTGGTCAACAGCACTCCAGGCTGGGCCAGTACTCAATTAGGTCTGAATCCACCAGTCACCTCTGACAAACCAGTAAATAGTGTGTATAAAAACCACTCACTTGTCACCTTCAGGGCTGATGTCGCTGCTATCCCTCTGGCAAGCTCGCTCCTGCTTCAGGTTTAGGCCAGTACACCAGGGGTGTCCCTGGATTAACCGTCAGACAAGGTAGAACTGCCAGAGAAACCGTAAGGTGAAAGTCCACTCATAAGGTAGCAACTCACTGCTGATCCGCTCCTAGTTGGTAAGCCCAGGCAGATGCCGCCGCTAATTAGCTCCCAGGTCGCACACTTGCCTTTCAGTTAGGCCAGTACACCAGGGGTGTCCCTGGATTCACTTCAGACAAGGTGGTCAACTGGAGAGACCACTGGAAAATAGCTCATCAAGGTGGTCATTCACTGCTGATTCACTCTGTCGCTGCCGCCGCCCAAGCTCATGCCGTGCTGATTAGCTTCTAACTGAAGAACACCTGTTCGCAGTTAGGCCAGTGCACCGTGGGTGCCCCTGGATTCACTGTAGAACAAGGTGGTAAGGCTGAGCATATCACAGGATAGGAGGAAGCCGCTCATCAACCAGTGAATTCAGTGCTGATCCGCCGCCGTCGCTGGTGACCTTTTTCCGTGCAAGTACCACCAAGTTTAGAGAAGAAGAAGGGTCCGCCAGTGCACCGTGGGTACCCCTGGAGTCGCCTGACTTCCGAATCCGCTCTCACAAACTGCTGCCGACTTCTCGCCAAAGGGTCTTTACTTCCGAATTAACACTGAAATAAAAAGCCGCTCCGCGCAGGACATTATTATTTTGAAAAAGGATAAAAACAGCAGTAAAATATATTCATAAAAGGTCGGTATAATAACCACAAAGTACGAATTATTGTACAAAAGCTGTGAGCAGAACTATCTTAGCACTCTAGCACTGGCACGCGAACAGCCACCTAGCACTCTTGTGAGGCAAAATAATAATGAGTCCACTAGCCTGACCTACAGTCAGAGCTTACTTATATCTCAATGCTCTGTCACATTTCCCAAAACTGTAACGGGTTCTAGCCCCTAAATCTTCATCTGGCCAATGGTAAGTCATTATTCCATGCCAACGCTAACAATGTTACCGTTCATCACATTTTGACTGACACGTCAGTGGCAGAGTAGTCACTGTCATCTTCATCTTATCATTTCTTGGTCACCCGATAATGACCATATCTTCTCTGACAGGTCTGCACCTCTCGGGCAGTCATATTAGCGAAGCCTGTCATACTGTCACCTCTGTCACGCGTGTCACCAGCTGGACAAACCCGGCGCGGTACCATGAGAAGCCGGCGTTTGTTACAAAGTGAATTTTTGGGTTGCAAACAGTATGAAACGCGCGAGTCTCGTAAAAATAGCAGTTACAACCGAAGCTCCCCATGGTATTTCCAATGTTATTGACACATATCTAATAACACGGTCAATATAGCAATCCCCATAGGGACAATGATCGATCGTCAATTACAGAACTGTCAATACCGTAGACTCAAATGCATCTACCTGAGAAACATAGCCTGCCGCTCTAGTCTTGCCATCTACACGTGATTCTGAGCTCTTCTCCAATCCTCTGCACATTAAAAATGGCTCAAACTCATGATAAACACGTGGCCACGAGGGTCATGATTGGTCATATCCGCCAGTCACCTTAAGACACTCGTACCGAATTGGCCGAAATGTCGTGTCCTACTCTTCCTCCGTGCGCCGCCAACTCATGTTACGAGTGGCATAATGTGATAAAAATAAAAACACCGTATCCCAAAAATGCTCGTGTAAAGAGAGTTCTCAAAAGCGACAACTTTTCGAAGGGCCAACAATTCGAAAACAGGCCTATTTTTTCCTTTTTTGATTTTTCAGAGCCAGCATTTCGCGATTGCCTTAAGCATTTAGCCATGCGTACCCGCCCGTCGACTCCAAGCAAATCCACACCAACCTGATGTAATGCAAAATATTATTCTCAATGTCCCCTAATTATTACAAGGGTACAGGTTGAACTATCCCGCATCACACCCAATTCCCCGTGTAACTTATCCGATCTTGGAAAGCAGAATTTTATGAAACCGTACCTACAGTAATCTGTTTTTATGCTGATGAGGTTTTTATTCGTTGCAAAAGATCCCCCGCCTTTTCTGTGCAAAGTATGCCGATATTACTGATAATCCAGCCTCTCGTTTAACCTCAAACACAACTAATAATCGTTTTTCACAACTGGCAGTAAAAGTCCAGTTGATATAGTTTCACCATAATACAACACTATTTATGCACATCAGAATCAATGCGTTGCTGTCCATTTTTTGTCAAAATATTGTTTATTTCAGGTTCATCTCACTATGTGTGTGATACCATGAAAGCACACACACAGAAATTTCTAGAGATCGTCAAGATCTAGCAATGAACAATTCATTCACCTCCAAAATCTGATGGACTAAATCCAGATCGACAATTGATGCCTTCTAACCAGGGACAAGAATGCATGGGTTCGAGGAATCCTCGTATGCGGTGGCATGCACAACAATGTATGTCATGCCACAGCATGTCTGTGCATTAGAGATGCCCACAACCACGCATTAAAATGTGAATCAAGTATGCGGCGTCCTTCCCACACAGTTAGATTGATTTGATGTCCGCAGCAGCAGCGTTATGGACACAGAAATAAAGGATTTACATTCAGCCGTATGACTCTGCACATTCCATTGGAACTTGTCGATGTCAGCAAGGGATCCCCCTTGCAGTAAGCCATCGACCAAGCATCTCACCAGTGTCTTTAACGCGTACGGAGATTTTCCACTTCCTCATTGACTGCTTGCCACCGAGCCGCTCGAGCGCTGCGCCAGAGAGCTGTCCTCGGGCAACCACAACACTTATGAGAACGCACAACAATGTTATCGAACATTGGCATCGATATACACCCTGATCTAAAAGTGCAGTGCAACACTTGCATGCAGCAAGGGCTGTTTCAATGTCAATGCGCAGGCACACACACAGCTGGATCCGCTTCTCACTGAAGCCCATCAATCAAATCACACATACAGCACTGCTTATCTGATCTGCAGCCCACCAATCAGGCCACGTTTTGTTTTTTGTGCGAGATATTTTCTGCATCTACATTGTGAATGATGATGCCCACCAATCAGGGCATGCAGGAAACGGGTGCAGAATCATGTGTTGGCCGAGCAGGCGGAAGCAACCAACTTGCTCTGGAGGAAATCGGATGCCACACATCGGCCATCTAGCTTACAAATCTTTAAGCGACAGCTCGGACAGAGCACAGCAAAAGGATGACACCTCTCTTTCTATACACCCGTAGCTGACATGAACTTCTGGGTTCACAGACTAATGTGTACCACTGGCTTGCACAGCACAGCAAAAAAACCTGGAATCGCCTATTACTACTGCCACTCAGGCGGTGCATATGCAATTAAAATCTTCTTCTGACATTGAAAACAATGGAACCCATTTCATCTCTTGTGACATCCGAAAGCATCAACACAGGAGATCATTGGCACACATCGAAAGCCCATGCCATCAACCCGCACAGTTCCAATACATGAGCACAAGCACATTGTTACCTGCATGCCGTCAAGATGAAATCGCTGACTCTGTGTGTTGAACGTTGCAGAAACGTCTCCGCAGATAACCTCCACTTCCTCCGGCGCATTGAGTGGCATCACGGTGGGGGTTTGTCCATTCATCCGAGCGGTGGGCATCTCTTGTCGCGAACGCTTGGTGCCACGAACATCCTTCGGAAACAACCGTTCTGCATTCCGCCCATATCTAAAACTATCAGCGAATGAATTGTGGACTCCAAAAACACAAAAATCAAGAAATGCGCAACACCCAAAATAGCGTAGAGCATAGCAAAACTGAAGGATTCATCCACGAGGGATTGCAAACACAAAAACACTGAAATTGAAGGATCCTCTACGAGGCATTGCAAGCACAGAAACACTGAAATTGAAGGATCCTCTACGAGAGAGCGCATTGCAAGCATAGAAACACTGAAAGTGAAGGATCCTCTACGAGATGGCGCTTGCAAGCATAGAAACACTGAAAGTGAAGGATCACGAGGATTGCAAGCACAGAAACACTGAAGAAGGATCCCTACAGATTGCATTGCAAGCATAGAAACACTGAGTGAAGGATCCTCTACGAGATATGTGCTAGAAACACACAATGAGTATGGAGGATTGCAAGCACAGAAACACTGAAAGTGAAGGATCCTCTACGAGATAGGCCATGCAAGCATAGAAACACTGAAATGAAGGATAAATCTACGAGGGATGCAAGCACAGAAACACTGAAAGTGAAGGATAAATCTGAGATACGCTGTGCAAGCATAGAAACACGAATGAAGTACGAATCTACGAGGATTGCAAGCACAGAAACACCAGAAAGTGAAGGATCCTCTGGACTGTGCAAGCATAGAAACACTGAGAATTGAAGGATGAATCTACGAGGATTGCAAGCATAGAAACACTGAAAGTGAAGGATCCTCGAGATAAATTGCAAGCATAGAAACACTGAAAGAAGGATGAATCACGAGAGATTGCAAGCACAGAAACACTGAGAATGAAGGATAAGATCTACGAGGGCGCATTGCAAGCACAGAAACACTGAGTGGAAGGATCCTCTACGAGCTACGGCGCATTGCAAGCATAGAAACTTGAAAATTGAAGGATGAATCTACGAGAGATTAAGCACAGAAACACTTGAGAGGAAGGATCCTCTACGAGATAATTACGAAGGATGAGATGAAGGATAAGATCTACGAGAGATTGCAAGCACAGAAACACTGAAATTGAAGGATCCTCTACGAGATGGCGCATTGCAATCATAGAAACACTGAAATTGAAGGATGAATCTACGAGAGAGCGCATTGCAAGCACAGAATGAAATTGAAGGATCCTCTACGAGAGAGCGCAGGCCGTACCCACTCACCGCACTAAGCAGTAAGAACAACCTACCCGCTCCTTGCATCAGTCAGTGGGAAGACCCTACCCACTTAAGGAAGTAAACAGTACGAAAGCGTTATCCACTCCTCGCATCAGGCAGTGCAGAGGCCCTAGTAGAGGCTCTACCCGCTCACCGCACTTAACAGTGCGAAGGCCCTCCCACTCCTCGCGCTAAACCGTAAGAACCTGCTCCTCGCATCACGCAGTGGGGACGCTTAACCCACTCACTGCAGTAAACGATATAAAAGCCCTACCGACCCCTCACAGCATGCCGTGCTGGCACTGGTGGAGGCTCTACCCACTCACTGCAGTAAACAGTACGGAAGCCTTACCCGCTCCTCGCAACAGGCAGAATGAGAAGCAGAGAGAGAGGAGAAGCATCCACACACAATGATATACTTCGTTGCGTACAAGTGGAGTCTCACCCGCCTCAGCACGCGCATATGACGAAATGAAACGCTCCCCGTGCTCGGCAATGGTGGCGATGTCCACACTCTCCTTCAGCGCCTCGCCCTCCCTCGGCGGCTCTTCCGCCGGCGGCTCTGTGAGGAGGCGCCGCTTGCCCGATCAGACTAGCACGTCTCGGATGAGAGAGATGCACAAGTGGTAAAGGTCCACTTGCAACACTCTGCTTATTTCCAGTCCTCCGTCGATGAAAAACTCACCAGAGACAATTTTAGAAAGAATTCGCCTCCAACCCGTTTCCACACATCAACGTGTTCGGCACCATCATGAGCTCGATGGCATAACCTCAAGGACATCACGGCCCTTGCAAGCACGGGAGAATGAACCCACCATTTGTTGTCATTTCAGCTCCCAACGTAGCGTCGGGCAGCAGTGGCATGCCAGCGCGTGCCACCTGACGCAGCCAGAGGAGTGCCTCCTCTGCAGTGCATTCGATCTCCGGCTCCACCACTGCCACTTGCCACCACACCACACAAAGCGCTTAAGCACGAGCTCAAGCAACGATTATAAACATGCACATGGCAGTAGAGGTGCTCTTAATGTCGACCAAAGCGATTGGACCGAAAGATACACATGCATCTAAGTATCTCGGATCTGTATGCAACGTTCTGGAAACGAAATGATATTCCAGGACCGGCTATCGGTGCCCACGGCAAGCATCCGCCGCCAGTTTGTTCCAACTCTCCCACTCCTATGCTTAGGACAATGCGAAACGACGAATAATCGCGCACTGCTTGGTGCAGATGGAGCATTGTACTGCACTGACATACAAAGCAAATCGTGTGTCTGATAAGGGAGGACGGCAGAAGGAACAAACCGGCACTGGCAGTAGCGTGCTTGTCGTTGTTCGCTGAACCTGCGCCGTACGGCTTCGGCGCTCTGGGTTTCGCGCTACCGGCCTTCGCAGAGAACCTGCGCGCCCGAGAGAGAGCCGCCATCTCAACCTAGTCGGCGCTTGCAGGTCGCAGGGTGGTGAGGGGAGTGAGGTGTTCGTGGGTGGCGGCGTGGTGAAGGGAGCATGAAGCAGTGCCCGAAGTCATCCCGTCCACTTTCACTTTTAGTTTTTCTGAAGGGCTCCGAGACGCTAGTGGAAACTGGGCACTCTCAGACGCAGCATCCTGGATATCGTGAGAGGCGTTTGACAACGCATCAAGACGCAGAGCCTTCAGGCAGCCGAGCAGTTTCGAAGAATGCGACAGTCAGTAGCCCTCGCAGCAGCCTCGGCTTCGAAGTGTAAACTCCTTAAAGCATCCAGACACCTCGGAGTCAACACTTGGATATTTCCGCGCTGTGAGCCCCCCCCTGAGGGGAGCTGGGGCACCTACCACGCCTCTAGTGAGCCGTAGCCCACGCCCACCATTACACCGTGGGTTTCATTTGGTAGGCTGAGAGTCGACTCTGGTACGCTGTGCTGAGACTTCCAACCCATTAGCCCACCCAAAGGCTGCGCGGTGAGCTCCGCCGCCTTCATCAGGCTCGCGTACGACATTCGCCCAACATCTATGACACGCATATCCTTTGTTGCCTGCGGCATCGCGACACCGCCATGTTCCAGCCCCCGTGAATGCAGCACTGCGATCAGGAGACAGAGAGTTGAAACAGATGAGGTTGCTAGGGAGCGCAACTGTTCTTCGTAAGGCGAAGTGAAGAGGAAGAGAGCACCTGAATCAAGGGTTTCGCCCTGCTACTGTTTGCGACCTTCTCCCCCGCACGACCAGCAGCGCCATTCTCCTCTGGTCGACCGGTGCGCTTTACCTTGCGATATCCTCCGCCGTGAATTCCGCAGAGGGCGACGACCGAGGTCCCCACGACAGAATTGCTGCAGCCTTCGTGCTCGCAGGGACGCTTCAGCAGCGCACCCACTGC
The DNA here is from genome assembly GCA_001247695.2 of Cymbomonas tetramitiformis. Classification (NCBI taxonomy): domain Eukaryota; kingdom Viridiplantae; phylum Chlorophyta; class Pyramimonadophyceae; order Pyramimonadales; family Pyramimonadaceae; genus Cymbomonas; species Cymbomonas tetramitiformis. The sequence goes on from LGRX02035753.1 coordinate 10,641, forward strand.
ATGCTCCGTGGGGGGATCTTCATCCAACTCCTGAAAGCGGAAGCAGTCAGCACTTAGATTTCCTGTTCGAACAAGGTGTAGGATGCACAGTGTACGCACAGTCTGGAGGAGAACGGTTCATGGCTTGAGCTGCAAGAAGCTTTCCTGAAAATATGCTCAAGTCGTACATAGACAGGCTCAGTAATTGACTAGCTTTAGAAACGGCGAAGGATAATGACCGTTTCTAAACTCGGATATGGTTTCGCTCCTTTTGGGTGAGGAAGCCGGGCAGCTCCAAGATCAGCAGCAGCAGCAGCACGCTCGCTCGCTCAACCATTTTGCGAACCATAAAGAGGGCGTCCATAGTGAGAGGATATCTCACGCGCGTACTTCAGACAACGCAAACAACAAATTTTGAAACGCGGATAAGCTCCGTGGGACGCACTTCAACAATTTCGGATGCTTCTTGAAATAGGTTCTTCTCGATGAGAACGCGAACAACTCGATGCCTTGTCAGAAGCTCTTGCGCAATATGACTCACTGCGCTGCTGCGACCTCTTGGAAGCTGCAGGCCTTGAACTGCCGCGAGACGAAGCCACGCTAGACAGTCAGATTCCATGGTCTTTCCTGAGGAGAGGCGATTTAATGGCTGTAGGTAGTCTTCCGCCCAACCCACCCGTCGTACCAAAACACCATCAACGCGTACTTCGCTTACAAGCCGAGACGTATGAGTTCAACGCGTGCTGTAGTGCAAACTAAGAAATCTAGCTTCAAAAATTCTCGGGAGATATACTCAGCACCCGTTAGTGTTGGAGACCGTTTTAAGAATTTGTGCCAACTGCGATCTGAGCACCTTCGGACAGGTACGTAGTAAACCCGCTACAGGTTAGAGCTTACAGTACTGTAGTCTCTCCGTTTTCGATAAGAGAAGCTGAGGGATACACGATATGACTTACGTTAGTTACGGGGACTGTTGTGTGTCACACTGATGAGGACGCGGACGCTTCCCTCAGACTCGAAGTGAAAGATCACAGCAGATGTCATCAGACGAGCGACTTACAAAGTTACAATAGAATACTAGGTAACACTTCAGACTTTTTCGTTTTTGTTTCATGCTTTGATTTTGATTTTCATTTTGAGAGGGGCCGATGCCGGCCGGTGCGGCGCGGCGTGGGCGTGCGGCGGGTGCCCGGTCTCCGGTCTTGAGAGCCCTCACACGTCATTGTTGATCCTTGGCATTCTCCCGTCACAGCGATGACGCGTCATCAGGGAGCCAGATCGTTTCTGAATTGCGATCACAAGCGTCTGTTCATCTCCGGTGGTATCGCTGGTGTTGCTTTAAAACTTGCAATTTCGTGTTGCAAAACACTCATTTTTCCTGCCTGCTGACGAGTCTACGCTTTTCCCCTGTGGTTTTGTTTATTTTTTCTTTCTCAATCATGAGTTTCGTACTTTCTAACTTCGTTGCGTAGGTCAGATGATGCAATTCAGGTCCACCCGGGCTGTAGCGAGAACCGCAAGACCGGCCGATGAGAATTTGGGCCGGGAGTTGCTGTTGTCTCCAATGGTGTGACTACTTCTCCGCCAGCAACGACGGGTGCGACCTCCTTGCCGGGTTCCTCTACTCGCGAAGTTCTTCGTCATAACTTACTTCTTTGAATTAATCATCCGTTGCGCGTGCTCGTTGCTCCGACTTCGGAGCCTCCTTGGGAATGGCGATATGCTCCTCCTTTTTCGAGAATTGTCTTGTGGGGCGTTGTTGCCGACCGCAATGAGACGTCCGTCATGAAGAATTCTTTTTCGAAATGAAGAATTCTTTGTGCAACCCCAATGGTGGAGGTTGCTCCGGTTGTCCTGCTGCGGACCCAATGGAATCTCGGCAGGACAACCGGTACGGTGTCAGACCTTGTGCGCGAATTGGCGTACCTAATCCTATGACTGCGACTCGGTTGGGTGTTGCGGGAACGGCGACTCTTGTTCCGGCCCCTAAAAGGAGACGTTGCCTCCAATCTTGCGTCTCCAATCTCGGACAATCTTGCGTCTCCAATCTTGTGTCTCTGGTGCCTCTGGTGCCTTGTGTTGGGACCTCCCCTCCTGTGAGTGCCTCGGGGGTGTAGTGCTCTGCGTTGCTCTCTATCACGGTGTGCGCTATCACGGTGCCCAACCGCACCAATCTTCGTTCCCTCCAACGCCGTTATTTCCTCAAGCGCCTCTCGCCTACGGGTGTATCCGCGCACTGCACTACTTGCAGTATTACGGTATGCCCAATGGGCTCAACGCTGGAGCACCCTCAGCCCCGGCTTTGACTCCAACTCCGGACGGGAGGAAACTTTCTTTGCGGACTTGGTCACCTCAAGTGGGCCACCAGCCCACCAACTTCACCCCGGCAGCCAATCCAGGTAGTTAATTTTCTCTGGTCTCTCCCCTCCTCTCTCCCACCTTGTCTCCCCGTCACACTTACACTTATCAATTACTAGGTTATAAGTGTGCCCAGTTGCGGGACCCGGTTTGAATTTATTTGTTTGAAATCTACTTAGCTTGTGTTACGGTGGTCAGTCGTCTGTGTGTAGAGAACTGCGGGTGTGAATCTGTTGTGTTATTCCTTTTTCCCTTCTTGGGGTGGAATTTATTTGGTGGTTTCTTGGGAAGTCTTTATGACTTTAATGGTGAATTGAAATAAATTATAGTGATATACTTTGTTGTGATGAGTTTGAATGATGCCCCGTGTGGCAACATACTTTGGCAGAAGGCCACGGGGTTTGCCCGTTGGAGCCTGCAAAAAATGAAAATCCTCAAGTTGTGAGGTGCTCTTCCTGGGAGGGTTGTGGGTGTCCCGTGGGGACAATGTTTGGCAGTTGGCCACGGGGAATGCCCGTTGGAGCCTGCAAAAATGGAAAGCCCTCAAACTGTGTGAGGCGCTCTTCTTGGAAGAATTGTTTGTCCCTTGGGGATTTCTTTTGCCTGGAACAAATGGTTCCACATTGGTTGCAGGTTTGTCCTGACAATTGATGGTTGCTACTTTGACAGGAACAATTTGATCCGGAGGCTGGACAATGATTAAACTTGACTTGATAGACTTATATTAAAGTACTTGTCACCATGATTTAATTATTTGCTTGCATGAACTTTGTCCGTTTATTGTTTTACCCTTGATTAGGTATGTAAAAAAGTATTAGTATTTCCTCGTTGGCATTTCGAGTATACGGATGCATGGGGCTTTGTATTCTTGTCCCGGATTATTTCCGACACGAATAGTGCATCCAAAGTGTTATCAATCTTGACCACGAAAATGGCAATTAACATATCGTTGCTCCTTGTTCGTTATCATTAGATTATGGCTGAGTGTTCTTTGTCTCCGCATTTAGTTGGAACTTTGATTATCAACAAAAAAAATCTTCGGTATATGTATTTCCCTTGAATGTATACATCAGTTTGTGTGCGAGCAGGCCACATTATTGCATATCTCACCATGCATTAACAACTGCAATGTTGTCTGCATTGTGCATAACTTGTTGAATTCATCGATATCTTGTTTTCTTGCGAATACGCTCGATCCTTGCCGTAAACACAAGGGCCGGAGTCGGTTGCATTTGTAATTAATTAGCAATAATAATCAAGATTGCATTTGTTGAAATTGAAAGAAAATACGAAAGTGCAATTTTGCATCTGTCATTTTGCTCTACGTTAGATTTCCAATTTTTCAAATCTCGGCTTATTTTGATCTACGTTAGTTTTCTGATTTCAGTTTTTGGAATGCTTGATTTCAGATTTTTTTACATTTGTCATTTTGCTCTACGTTAGATTTCCGATTTCAATTGTGGCTAATTTTGCTCTATGTTGGATGTCAGTTTTCCGTTTTTGTAATGCTTGATTTCAGATTTTTGCATTTGTCATTTTGCTCTACGTTGGATTTTCCCAATTTCAATTTTGGCCGATTTTGCTCTATGTTAGATTTCAGGTTTGAGTTTTTGGAATGCTTGATTTCAGATTTTACAAACCAATTTCAGATTTTTATATGTGTCATTTTGCTCCACATTAGATTTCCGATTTTCAGTTTTGGCTGATTTTGCTCTACGGTGGTTTTCAGATTTCAGTTTTGGAATGCTTGAATTCAGAGTCTGCTATTGTCATTTTGTTCTACGTTAGATTTCCAAGTTTCAATTTGGCTGATTTTGCTCTACGCTAGTGTTCAGATTTCAGTTTTTGGAATGCTTGATTTTTTAGATGTTATATGTGTTATTTTGCTCCACTTTAGATTTTCCAATGTTCATTTTGCTCATTTTGCTTTGCGTCAGATTTCCAAATTTTGATTTTGGCTGATTTTGCTCTACGTTAGATTTCAGATTTCAGTTTTGGATTGCTCGATTTTCGGATCTTGCGTATGTTATTTTGCTCTACGTAGTTCGATTTCCCAATTTTCATTTTGCCCATTTCGCTCCACGTTAGATTTCAGATTTCAGTTTAAGAATGCTCGATTTCAGATTTTATTTATTATGCTCTACGGCAGGTTAACTTTCAGGTCTTGAGACTGCTTGATTTTCAAAATTGTCACATCATGCCTTGGTTAGCATGCCAATTTACAATTTGGCTAATTGCTCTGCATCTGAGTGCAGTTTTATTGGAGTGCTTCACCACTTGCAGGCAACTCCTTGCCCATTAACTTGCCTGCACGGACCACCTGGTGCCTGTCCGTCATAGAAGCCTCCCTTTTAAAATGGGGATGCCGGACGGTTAGAGTACTGACCACGACGGGTGGTTTACTCTGCACGAGTAACACACCGGAAGTGGCCAGGCTCGAAAATCGTCCATCCATTTCCACAAGATTTGGGCCCGGTAGGGACCGGGGTGCGATTTTCGAGGAGCATTTCTTTTTTTCTTAAAAAGAGTGCTCTGGTTGTACGGATGCAACATGGGTGGATATACGTCCGAACTTTTGTGAGCATCATAGAAGAATTGTACAAAAGCGGTGCGGTTTCTTGATTGTCGTCAGCACCTCCTTAAAGGATGCTTAGAACTGAACTTGGTGAGCGGAATTTCTTACCTGAGTTTGCTACTAACTTCTTGAGCCATTTCTTGTGACTATTTTAACGGGAATGCCCGTTGTCGCGTAACTAGTACTGATTGTTTTATTTGTGGAAAATGTTCGGTATCCGCGGGATTGGGACTTGGCATGGCACTATCGTTACTGTAAGATGTCAGCTTGGCTTCCCCATTTTTCGTGCTTAGAAATCCGCCACTAAGGTCTTAAGATGTTGGGGGCGTGGGGGGCAACCTCCATGCAAAACGTGTGTATGTTGGGGAGGCAAAATTTGGGAAATGATGTTCTTTCACGACTACAACGATTTACTATTTTAACTCAGTTTGTGGCAGTCGCCGATGGCAGATATTTAGTGAAAGCCCCCCCAGTTGAACGGACTCTGATTGGGTATAATGGCTTGGGATTCACAGTGGTTGCAATCGATGGTTTCATATACTCGCAGGCAAATCAAAGTTTCTGGGACAGTTTAGGAGATTCCTCGATTTCGGCCGGAACGCCGGGCCGTATGGGGATGCTCGATAGGGGGCGTTTCGTCACCTTCCACAGTTTTGGATTTGATGTGTTCATGCATATGGGACCCTGCACTTGATCAATTTGGGATATATAGCTTTCCGTCATGGGCAATTGATTTGGAATTGCTATACAAATATGGCAGTATGCGAACGATTTTTCTTTTCCCTGTTGGAATTTAGAATCTCGAAATGTAAGGCCTTGGAAAGTTGGGTCACTCACAGTAATGACCCTTGGATGGGCGTTTTTTGCCGCGAGGTAAATTTCTTTATTACCCCTCCCGATCCGGCAGAATTGACATGATGCTTGGTTGTCGTTGCATTATAGTTATGAACGGTTGATAGTCTAACATGCTGTGTTTGAACTTCGAGGAATGCCGCTTAGCGTGATTTGTAATTGCTGTCGAGAAAATGCAGTTTTTGGGTCATCCAATTCGAAAATTTTGGTTTATCTTTTTAATCTCGAAATGCAGGGGTTTGTGTAGTAATGGCTTCCCGCTATCTGTTTACGTTTGCTATCAACCAAGCAGGGATATCTTTGCCACCGACATCTCACAATTTTGCACTTTTCTCCATTAATGGCTATTACCCTTCGGGTGGCTTAAGCCACCCTAACAGCGATTTAGGGTGGCTTAAGCCACCTTAACGTTTTCAATTATTACGGGAGCTATCGGTACCGGAAGCTAGATTCTTTTAGCTCAAAATGACGGCGACATTGTCTTCTTTTAGACACTATGTGCACTATTAGGCGAGCCCAAGTTCCCGATGAGCAATTTTGGGAAGTATCCAAGAGGGTGCAACATTTAGTAAAATTTGAGCAATTTTCCCTTGTTTTTGCATACCCATGCTACTTCAACCGAGATTTTGAGGGTCAAGATGACCTCGGATCAAACTTTTGGCAAGACACTGCAGAAAAAGCAGCTCGAGATCTTGACAACACAGATCTCCAAATTTTGAAAGCGTTTTCGAGGAAGCCCCCGGTGAGCTAATTAGCTTAAGGTGGCTTAAGCCATCTTAAGGAAAATTGGGAAATACCCACCCTACGTCAACCGAGATTTTGAGGGTCAAGATGAACTCAGATCAAACTTTTGATAAGACACTGCAGAAAGAGCAGCTCAAGATCTTGACGACACAGGTCTCCAAATTTTGAAAGCACCGCCGAAAAAGCCCCCATGAGCCCTTTAAGTTAAGGTGGCTTAAGCCACCTTAAGCTGCGGGTAATAGGCATTAATGCACCTTTTGGATTTCGAAAATTTGGAGTTTAGATCTCGGATTTTCGGGTCTTGGATTCTGGAATTATTATTTCTGTAAAATATGATTACCCCCCTATGCACGTCTGCTGATAATTTAAGTAGGAATGCCTCTTAGGCATATTTGTAATTTTAAGAAGAAATGGAATGCAGTATTTTGGGCATTAAAATTTGTGGGGGTCTGGTATCTTGAGATTTAGGATCTTGAAATCTGCGGGTTTGTTTTGCGGTGATGACTCCCGTTGCACGTTTGTCGCTAAGGGAGGTGCTTCGTCGCCCCTCCAGGTGTAACATTTTCAATGATTGTCAGGGAACAGGTGGCGCACTTCTCAGGCGTGGGTCCATTGAATTCTGACCATCTTGAAAATATCGCCCTCTCCTTCACAAGAGCTCCGATCGGGCGCAGATTTGATCGGGGCATGATTGTGCTGAGGGCAGAGATCATGAAAATGGTGGATTCACTTGCCGATCGGGCGTGAGAGGTGAGACTGGATGCTTTCAACCACAACATCAATAAGAGATTATCTATCGTAACGTCGATTGGTTCGACACGTCTTGATGCACGTCTTCTATGTCGGTGCTTCCTCACCCCTTTGGGCGAAACTTTGATACGGTCGGGGAACGGGTGGCACACTACTCCCAAGGAGTGGGTCACCGGAACCCTGCCAGACTCAAAAATCGTCCAGCAGCCTTCTCCACAAGAGCGGGGCCTAGTTAGGACTGGGTTGCGATTTTGAGTGGCACCCTCTACCGAGCAGTGGTCGCCGATGTGGTTTTGCATTCTCGGGCATATTAACCGCTTCCTACGAATACCTCTGCAGACAATTTTTCGATAGAACCTTCAGTGACAATGCTTCATAAATCTAGAGGACACCTTTGTTCAGAATTGTCTCTCATGAAAGAATTAAACCGTCCCTTTTTTTTCAATGGAAATTTCGGCAATCGGTAATCGGGGGTTACGTTGTGGAATTCGCCATCTGCTCGCCTTTATAAGAAGGCATGGACGAAGATTGGGGTTGCAGGGACGCGACCCAGGATGGACCCTGGGTGCTTTTTGCGAGAATTAAAAGGCATGATGGATAAAGGATGTGACGCCTGCTATCTATGGCACGGAGGAATATGAGGCTGTTGTTGGAATTTGAAACGGGTTAACTCCAGAGTTCGTTCTTGGGATCGTTCCCGCGCACGGCGCCCCGTGATTCGGTAGCCTAAGTCTTGGGATTTCCCTTCGTTTGGAAGCAAGTAATGCAATCAACACAATGCATTTCCCAATGGTCGCACACGGGGTCATGCGATTACCCACCCGAAAGGCTGAAAACTCGACAAATCTGTGATCAGTTGCCTTTTTCTTGCAGTCTGGCTTCACGGGACTTCGGGAGGATCTGTCACCCGGAATTCCTTGTGCAGGAAGAGTGGTAAATGACCAAGTTCTAATGTATGTAGGAGTGGTTGTGTCCAACGATGAGCAAGGCACGGTATCGGTTGCAACCGATATCCGATATATCGATATATCGGCGATATTGCTATCAATCGATAACTTTTTTAAGAGTTATCGGAATATCAATATCGACTAATTGCTAATTATGTAACATCGGTATCAACTAATACCACGCCATATCATATCGGCATCGACTAATACCAAATCAGTGTCATATCGGGAAAGATATCGGAATATCGAAATATCGGAAGCGATCCTTCGGCTGCAAGAGAAGTGGCGTCCCAAGGACCAAGCGTCTTGCATCGACGCGCTTGCGTATGAGAGCACCGCCCAACGTGATACGCCCAATGCCAAGAAGTCCATTATTTCCAACACAAAAACCATATTTGCAAGTGTTTTCAGATAGTGATAGTGAAGTTGTATGAATATGAACCCGCTACAGCAGTGCCACGGGGCAATAAAAATGATGACGAGTTTGACTTGTATCTTGCAGAGTGGTGGAAGACTCAGGGGGGGAGGGATTCCCTTTTATTACGATGTTCAAGATGATCAGACCACACCGTTCCTTGTTGCGCCTGCGAGCACAACCGGTGTTAGTAGAGCGAGCTTTTAGCGCTTGCATCCAGATGCATAGCGAAAAAGTCTGAATGAAGGGACCATTGAGCATTCCCTAATAATGGTTGCAATGAACTAGATATGTAGATAGGTAGGAATCATGTGCCGAAGAGCTGAACTAGATAGGTAGGAGTAGGCAGAATTCGTATCAGTGAATATCAATACATACAGTAATGCAGTGTGCAGTAACTCAGTGTGACAGATATTAAAGTTGTGCAATTCACTACGAATCAGTGACAATTGATACAGATTTGATCAGTTCAAAATGCATGTAACTCTTTCAGATCAGTAACTATATTAACATCTGATAGAAGTTGTTGAGGACAAGCACACACATACAAATGTGTTGTGTCAAACTGCTTTGATTATATCAAGCAATGTCCTTATATGTTTAAAATAAGAGATATCATTTTGATAAATCTTAGAGCACAGACCTATGCTCAAAACATATCATAGATTGATAAATATCACTAAAGTGGATAATCCGCTTAAGTTGATGACTCTATATATATCATCAGAAAGTACATTTACTGCCATGGGTTTAAATCAGTAAAACCCATAAATGTGATCAACCTCAGATGTTGATATACAGCATAATTCACTTTTATGCCATGAAATTTATCATGTGCAAAGGTAACGTGATTTGCAGTGCTTCTGTACTTTACATTCCACACACACACAGAGATATGTATATACCGTGGTATATATATAGCCAAAAACGGCCAAAATGGGTAAAATCTGTTTGCGATAGATTTGAAAATGGAAAATCGGACCCTATTTTATTTAATTATATGATTTTATACCTATTGAGGTATGAGAAAATCATAATGACACATGTCATATCTCGTGTAACACCCTAGATAATAGGTGTGGAATATGTGGGGGTTACATATTGGCTGTAACACTAAATCGGTCAAAATGCTGTACGTGAAATACTTTTTGAAAATTTCGGATTGATTTTTTTTGGCTAAAATGAATATTTAGCTATCAAATAACAATCCCTGATTTATGCAGCATGTGTAACACCCTGTAACACCCTAAAAATTGAATGTGTGTGTCAGGGGTGTAACATACCTCCTGAAAACCACTTAACATTCAGTATGGTATTAAATGCAGTTTTGCTTAAAAATAGTTGCAAAATATTTATACTGCTTTATTTTTACCTATTTTAGGGTTACTGATACCATGTAACACCCTAATCACATTATTGGGTATATGGGCCACTGTAACCTAACATGCCCTAAAATGCCACTATATATTCGATAAACTTCGTGTTTAACATTAATCCATATGAAATATTCCATGGAATAAATGTGAAGATCCCGCACAAACGGGAAGCGCTCGGCCGTTTTGTAAAATTAGGGTGCACCCAAAATACAAAACGCATCTTTGAAACTCGGAAGTTTCAAAGATGCTTGCCGGTCGCGTGCAGCGGTAAAAGGCAAGTCAAAGGGTTTAGGATATAGAAGAAGTACAGAGGCCTTTTTTTCAAGCAGAACACGCCGTGAGTGTCTATTACAACGGCGCCCACCATTATCACAGGCGAGACAAATCTTCTTCAAGCTTTTTGGAGGCTTCCTCATGATGGCAAGCGGGAACGAGAGCGTTTGACCTGTGTGCACATTATTTGAACACGAGTCGTGAAAATAAGGACCACCGGTCATAGCCGGATGACATCAAGAAAACTTAATCTAAAATCAACATGAAAATGAGTTAATCTAAAATCACAAAGAAATAATCTAAATTAAATATTTTTCCGTGCTGCTGGTCAGAAAGTTGAGTGGACGTTTGGGTTGATGGTGATAACGTGACTTCTCGTAAAATTGACGGAATCGGACGATGTAGGGGCCAAATTGGACCAGTTTTTGACGAGGAACACGGCGGTCACGTCAAAAATGCCGTAAGGTAAGTCAGTTTTCCGGCAGCAGAGGCGCTGCTGGCCAGAGCGTTGAAGGACGCCGAAGGAAGTAGCCGGCCAGGGTGAAGGAACAAGAGGGAAAGAGGGAATTTTGACCGAGGGAGATCGTGTAAAACCAATCACAGACGGTAGGAACTACACGAAGTTGGACAAGGAAGTTGGGATGTGGCAATTGCACTCAAACCGAAAGGAAGTCCGAAGGAAGTAAGAGGGAATTTGTAGAATTGACGCGAAGCCAAAGCGAGTCCAGCCAAAGCGAGTCCAGCCAAACCGAACACCACCAAGCGTGATGTGGGTCGATGACCTGATAGAAACGGTGATATCGGTGTATATATATAAGGTGTGTATATATACAAAGCAGTCAGAAAACACACAGTGACGGGTGCTCGGAATGTGATAGCATAAACTGGAGAGACATACATACGGACTGTCTAAATAGAGAAGGCTAACGTGACGGGGACACGGTCACGGGTGACACATGCCACACACAGTGAGGGGTGACGCAAGGAGAAGCAGGCACCCATACAATGGCGGGGGGGAAATCGGCTTCCCCGTGACGTGGCAACATCACCACACACCACTAGATGGTGAACAGGTGGGGTGCAAGGCGAGGGCGAAGGGAGTGGAGGGACGAAGTCGAAGGAGTCAAAGCACTCGTTGTTGATGGCGAACGCGATGGACTCGAGTTTGGTGCTTGGTGTGTAAGCACCACCAGGCACCACCAGACCACAGCCAAAGGGAAGATGCTGTCGTCGAAGCAAGTCCAGTGCAGACCGAACTGCGGCCATGCGCGCACGCTGGCGTAGCGAGGCCATGATCTCTGCGGCCGCGAAATCTGGAAGGCGCGCCGATAGGGTTTCGAGGCGCCAAGGTAACTTCCCGAAAAATCAACCAAATCAAGCGATGGAGAAGTCAAATCGGGGTAGAATCTGACGAGGAAAACGGAGGTAATGTCAAAAACGTCGTACGGTAACTCGTATTCCCTCCAGAAGGGGTGCTGCTGGTCAGAAAGTTGAGTGGACGTTTGGGTTGATGGTGATAACGTAACTTCTCGTAAAATTGACGGAATCGGACGATGTAGGGGTCAAATTAGGGTAAAATTCGACGAGGAACACGGTGGTCACGTCAAAAATGCCGTAAGAAAAGTCAGTTTTCCGGCAGCAGAGGCGCTGCTGGCCAGAGCGTTGAAGGACGCCGAAGGAAGTAGCCGGCCAGGGTGAAGGAACAAGAGGGAACGAGGGAAGTTTGGCCGAGGGAGATCGTGTAAAACCAATCACAGACGGTAGGTAACACACGAAGTGAGACAAGGAAGTTGGGATGTGGCAATTGCACTCAAACCGAAAGGAAGTAAGAGGGAAGTCGTAGAATTGACGATAAGCCAAAGCGAGTCCAGCCAAACCGAACACCACCAAGCGTGATGTGGGTCGATAACCTGATAGAAACGGTGATATCGGGATATATATATAAGGTATATATATATATACAATCCAGTCAGAGAAAACACAGTGACGGGTGCTCGGAATGTGATAGCATAAACTGGAGAGACAGACATACGTGCTGAAATCTGTATAGGCAGCCCTGACTGGGAGTCCCGGTCAGGCCCCTATGACAGATCCCTAGGACCAACACTGGACTGCTGACTGATCTATAGGTTCGTACTGTGACACACGCTGTGTCACAGGTAGGCTAGACTCCGAGACCGTCCGAGACCGTTCCGGGTATATCTAGCTTAGGGCTTATTTATCTTATACAGTTTATCCACACGAGTACGGGACTTTCTGATATCTAGTGTACTTGGATATTCCGGTAGGTCGTGGCCCCATCCACGTTTTCATTCCACTTGCTATCTTGGCCATGATTGGCTAAGCAGCCGCTTGAAGAGGTGGTGCACACTTGCGCGTTTGGGTGCGACTAGGATTTGGAACATGGCTTTACGGTAGACGTCTTTTTTGCGGCTGCGAGTCATGGGCACCGCGCGTTGCTATTGCTCGGTTTTGGCAATGTTCATTTGCGTTATTCTACCCGCACCGATCCCGCTGGTTCACGTATTTTGGGCTGGTGCTCCGGACACCTTCGACCACAGTCACCGACATTTGCAAGTGCCCCACGCTCTTTTCGCCGCTCCGCGCGTTCTGCCGTTACGTCTTCACTCCATTTCCGCCACAACACCCAAACGTGCAGCCGCGCATCATCTTTTCTCTGGCTTTCTACAGTATGGCAGCTTCTACACGAGCTCGTAAACGCCTATTGAGGGACTCCGACTTGGACGCCTCAATACGGCTTCTGGATGCGGTTCGGGACACTCCGACCGCTAGCACCCCGCCGGTGGTGCCCCCTGCTACTTCCAGCAACACCGACGCTGCTGTCGCGTTGCGGAAGCACCTGGTCGACCAACATGCCACGGTTGACGCGGTGTACAAGGGGCGCTTACATCGGGCTTGGGCCAAGGGTATCCGCGAGGATATCCTTGGTTCCAAGAAACATCATTATCGTGGTACCGACGACACCGACCGCCTCTCCGAGTTGGTGGTGCAGCTTCGGACCGAGTTTGAGTCCGCTGGATTGGACTTGGCCCCCTTTGACCTCGACGACCCCGCCTCTCTGGTTATCGAGAAGGTTAATGGGCTCCTCTATGACGTCTTGGCCCTCGTCGTGGAGCGGAACTCTGTGGCCGACACCTGGCTTCGGGGTACGGACTCTTCGGCTGACCGAGATGGGCGTCGAGCTCTCATCGACATCATCAAGGGGAGCGTGCCGGCAGCCCTGCGCGAGAGCCACCAGCAGGAGCACGCGGCGCTTCGTTATCCCGCAGGCGTTGACCCGCAGCCGATCTTGGCTCGTGAGCAACGTCTGGTGCGGGATACCCGCGCTCCTGACTGGCGGCCCACCGACGAGACCCGCAAGCTCTCATTGTACAACCGCCTCGACCCGATCTTCTACGCGGCGGTGAAGGTGCGTTATCCGCTTGCGGGTGACCTCGGCGGAGTTACTCTCCGCTCGCTTCAGGCCCTCGTCGTGGCCATCTTCCAGGCATGGGCACAGTCGGACGAGGGGGCGGCAGTACGTGAGAAGCAGGTGCTGGGGATGGACGGTAAGCCCTCCGCTCTGGTCGCGTCGTCGGAGTACACTGTGCTCCTCGAGGAGATTGCGGCCTTGAAGGCCTTGGTGCGAGGTGGCCGTGCGGGCGGGGGACAGCAGCCGCAGCCGCAGCATCGGGGGAGGCAGCATCCGAGGGGGTTTCGCGTGGGTGCGGGCAACCCCCCCGCGGTCGGCTTTGACCGCGACAACATGAAGGCGAAGCCGCTGTGCCACCGCTGCCGCAAGGCCGGTAAAGGTGAGGTGTATCACCCGTACCGCGACTGCCCGCTTGGCGGTCGCCAGCACTCGCCGGCCACGGCTGCGGCTTTCTGCATTCCCATTGAGCAGGAGGACGCGGAGGGCCTGCACGCATTGGCGCTCGTGCAGGTCTTCCAGGACGCGGCAGACATTGGGCCGGAGGCCTTTCTCGCATGCGGCGTTGGCGTATGGTCCGCCCGCGGTGATCTCCACGGACGGCGTCGGTGGGATCGACGTGGCGGCCTACGGTTTCTCCGTGCCGCCTCCGCCTTCTGGCGGGACCGACGACGAGGACATCTTGCGGCGGCTTGATGCCCTCACCTCCGAGGTTCAGGCCGCCCAAGAAAAGGTACATTTTACCCACGCATCTTTCATTCCTGGGAGCGGAGCGGAGGGGCATGCATCGGCTCTGGTGTGTGGCCCTGCCGCTGCGGTGGGGATCACACCGGAGGGGCAGGTTCCGGCAGGTGGTGCGGCGGCATCGGCGTCCGCCGTGCCGGCCCCTGCTATGCCTGTTTCGCAGGTGGAGGATGTACGAGCCCGCGCCGGCTCAATCGGCGCGGGTGACCACCACGGAGGCGACATGCGGTGAGTTCGGAGGCTTCGTGCAGACGGTGAATCACGCCGCCGTCCACCCGTCTGACCTGACAGGCTATGACACGGACGACTACGAGGATTTCGCCGACGGTACTTTCGCGGTGAAGCCGCGAGCTCCGGCCGGTGCTATCGGGTGCGGTGTGCCGCCTTTCGGCTTTGGCACGCCGGCGATCGGCGCTCTCGCCATGCTTTCTCTCTTCTGCATTTCTTTTGCAGGTGTAGCTGTTTCGGCTTCCACGGCTTCTGCTGTGTCAGCTCCTGCATCGGCTACGGAGATGCCTTCGCCTGGTGGTGATCTCGATTGGGAGGCTCCGTCATTTTGCTCTACGAATGATTTTGTTGATTCTGTGAACCCGGCTCAGGGTTTCTTGTTGGCTCACGATGTGCCACCGCTTCAGCCGCCCGAGCCTCCTGACACTCTGAGCCTGCTAGCATATCAGGATTTAGCTCAAGCGGATTTGGGCTTCGGCATGGCATTTTATTACGGTATGGCATTACATGAGAGCGGTCCTCTTGATGCGGAACACTATTGTGGAGCTGGTTACTTTACTTCCTATTATGGGATGGACTTCCGTGAGGCCACCGCTGACTACTTTGGTACTGTCGATTGACTTCTTGCTCACTCTGGAGGCACACCAACATGGTGGTGTGCAGAACTCCTGTGACCTCAAAGACTTCTTCAATCTGGTTTATGGTTTTACTTTGACACCTTTGAAATCTTCAATTTGACTTGCTGACATAGAGCCTTTCAGTAGTTTAGCAGGACCTTAATTGCCTGTGAGTTTCTGCTCTTGTGCTAGCTAGAGGGTTCTAATTTGTGTATCAGAATTGCACAGTTAGATTAGCAGTTAGGCCTTGTCACCCTGGCTCCTGCCCTAACACTTACAGCCTTACATTTTCTGACTCTCCTAGCCAGTCACCACCCACAGTGCTGGGGTGGTGTGCTGAAATCTGTATAGGCAGCCCTGACTGGGAGTCCCGGTCAGGCCCCTATGACAGATCCCTAGGACCAACACTGGACTGCTGACTGATCTATAGGTTCGTACTGTGACACACGCTGTGTCACAGGTAGGCTAGACTCCGAGACCGTCCGAGACCGTTCCGGGTATATCTAGCTTAGGGTTTATTTATCTTACACAGTTTATCCACACGAGTACGGGACTTTCTGATATCTAGTGTACTTGGATATTCCGGTAATACGGACTGTCTAAATAGAGAAGGCTAACGTGACGGGGACACGGTCACGGGTGACACATGCCACACACAGTGAGGGGTGACGCAAGGAGAAGCAGGCCCCCATACAGTGGGGGGGAAATCGGCTTCCCCGTGAGATGATTGTAATTGCTGGATTTGACACTGTGACACTCAAAACTGTCACATGTCACTTCCTATGGTAGGCTGGGTGACCGTCACCAGTAGACGGGAAACACCCGTTAGTATTTATGTGTATACCTCTTTTATCTATCTCACTTTTACCGTTCTGATTCCGTAACCCTTAACTCAGGGTTTATCTCACCAGTTAGATATACATTACCGCCACACTATATATCTGCCAGGTTTGGCCCCACTTGCGCTTTATTTAGCCACTGCGAGATTGCCACCATGAGTGGCTAAGCTCGGACGCCTGGGATGGAGTGAGGCGCTCCGCGCGTGAGGGTGCCGGCAGTCACGGGTATGGCCTAAATTTTATGGGTTGATTTACGGCACGCCGCACCGGTTTGAGAACGATTTTCTTACGGGACTTAACGTTGGACTGGTTTACGTCTTCTGGTTGGATCCCACACCGTTGCGTATCGGCCGCCGCTACCACACGACTTCCCGGGATTATTTGGTCTCTCACGGCTGCCGTATCGGCGACCCACGCGTTTCTTGGCCGCCCGAAACTGCCGCACATCCCACGTTCCATTGCCTCACTCCGCCCCTTCAGTCCTTCTCACTATGGTTGCTTCTACTCGAGCCACCGCTAGCATGGCGAATCGCCGACGCGCACTAGCCACGATTTTTGATTCAGCAGCTGCGAGACACGCCAACACTCCGGCCACCCCGCCGGCAGCTCAGCCGGCTGCCAATTCAGCAGGTGCTGCGTTCCTAGCCTCGGTGCGTACGCTTCAACGGGAGCACTTCGACATGAAGGTCTCCAAGTCCGTTCGCCAAAAGTTATTCGAGGACGGAGAACGGGCGATTTTCCGGGACTGAGTGCCACGCGTCCGCACTCTTCGCCAGGATGGTCTCTGCGCTGCAGACGGCATTTGTCACGGAGGACATTGGTTTTGCACCCCTTTTCCTGCTGGACAATGCTACCCTTCCCGTCCGCGTGGAGGCCAACGCCTTGTTGTTCTCCGCACTTGAGCTCATGGTTGACCAGACGTCACCCGCAGCTGACTGGATGGACTCCTCGCACTCCACCTTCCCGAGCGACGGTAAGCGCGTACTGCTTGAGTTTGCCCGCCGCATGATCCCGGCGGGTGACCCCTTTCAGGGTCAAGCGGACATGTTGGGCATCCGCATCTCTGCGGGCGTGGACCCGCATGACAAGATCAGCGACTTCAACGCCGCTCTGAAGGCTGCGAGGACGCGGGCGACACTCCACGATGAGGACGTGAAGGCGCTGTTCATCAAGTCCCTCGACACCGTCTTCTACCAACCGGTGGTGTCACGGTTGCTTCTCCACGATCAACGAGCCGCTCACGACCTCCTCACGATTCAACAATGGGTGCGTGAATGCTACTCCGAGCACGTGCGGGCGGGCACCGCCACGGCGTCCGCACACCGCTACTCTCACGGCACGCATTTCATGGAGGGGGCCGCCGATGGCTCCGGTGGACCCGGTGAGCTCGCGGACTTGAGGACAATGGTCCTCGACTTGAAGCGTCAATTGGCCGCATTCCTCGACACCGCCGAGTCCGGACCGGCTCCGCGGGGATTTACTCCTCGCGCGGACAAGCCGGACCGCCGCATCAAGACTCGTTTCGCGGCCTCGCCCCTCCCCAAGGGAGGCAATTGGTCTCAGTCCATCTCCAAGAAGGTAGCATTCCATCGCGACACCGGTGCGACCGTGCCGTACTGCCAGAATCAGGTGTGCGCGAAGGGCAGGGCGCGGCATTGGCATCGGGACTGCCCGAACGGGGGCCGGGCCGGGCTCTCGGCCTACGCTTTCGCTGAGGAGGCCGAGAACTCGGTGTTGGCCGCGAGATTTCAACATGCCATCGACCACGACGACGCCGAAGAGTTCGACGCCCTTTGCATGCTCGCGGGCGGGAAGCCGGACATCTTCGCCGACCTCTCCGCGTGCTCGTTCTGCGAGGAGGACGGTGAGGCCCTCGTGTCCGCCGTCACCGAGTTCTCCGAGTTGGCGCGCACGGCTGGGGATTCGACATTCAACATCAACACCTTCACTGCCGACTTGCCGGTGGTGTCGGAGCCGCCCGCACACTCCCCGCCCGCGTCGGTTGAGTCCGAGGAGGAATGGACCGGTCCGCCGAACCCCTTCTGCCCTCCTGTCACCCGCACGTTTGCCGACTTCATTGAGAGCACGGGGATTGCATTGGTGCCCGACGAGCCGGCCCCGAGCATGACCTTGCTCTCCGCGGTTGAGACACCGGAGCGCGTGAACGACTACAAGCCCGCGACCTACGCCGCGAGCGACGATGACGACGAGGATGCCTCGGTGGCACCGCCGCGGCCGCGGTACGGCTGTGGGAACGCCATTCCGGGCTTCGGGAGGTCTCTTCTCACTTCATCCTTGGTGTGTGCGCTATTTGTAATTTGTGCCACCGCCGCGCCGCACGCCGTTGCCGATGTCGGTGGTGCCGGTGCTCGCACATGCACGGCTCCACCGGTCGGTGGTGCTACGTGGGCTGCCTCGGCAGTCCCAACTACGGAGGCTTCGCCGACTGAAGTGGTTCGTGACGTGCCATGTGCTATCCCGCCTCGTCTCCACCGGCGGGAGCAGAGACGACAAGGCCTCTATATGGTTCCGGTGCCGTGGCATCCCGGGCCGCCGCCGCCTGCCGAGTTATTTGAGGACGGTCCTCCGCTGTCGCCGGCATCGTCTTCAGATGACGAGGCCCCACCGTCGGGCAGCACTTGGCAGCACCCCGGTGCGGTGCAGCCTCCTGTGATCGAGGATTCATCAATTTCTTCTACGAATGATTCACCACCGGCCCCGGAGGCCGGCAACTACTTCACCCTCACGCTGCTCCGAGCCGGACCGCCAGCTCCGAGAACCTCTAGTGGCTGAGATTGATCACACCGTGCCTGCCTAGAGATTAGCTATAGAGTAGCTTCCTAGATGTGCAGAAGAGCTCTCTGAATTTGAGCTGTGTTTAGGGTTTTGGCACCTAACAGCAGTATCTGACAATCTTTGCTGTGAACTGGGACCGCCCTGACCAAGAGTACAGGCCCCCAGTTGTGCTACAGTTTCCTCCTGAAGTTGAGTAGGGAGTTTGTTGCTTCGTTTCACTACTAGCTCCGGTCACCACCCTAGGTGGTGTGCTGGATTTGACACTGTGACACTCAAAACTGTCACATGTCACTTCCTATGGTAGGCTGGGTGACCGTCACCAGTAGACGGGAAACACCCGTTAGTATTCATAATAATAATAATAATAATAATAGAACATTTACGTCGATGAGTAAGGCAACGCCTTCGGAACGATCTACTTGAGTCTGTTCCCCTCATACATGACAGTCTGCTAAGGCAGGAAGCATTCCACGAAGCGTGGAAGCAAGGGTGGCAAGGCACTAATGAAAGCGTGTCTGCCACCAGCTAGTTAGTATTTATGTGTATACCTCTTTTATCTATCTCACTTTTACCGTTCTGATTCCGTAACCCTTAACTCAGGGTTTATCTCACCAGTTAGATATATATTACCGCCACACTATATATCTGCCAGTAATACAGCGTTGCCACGAGTTTTGTCAGCGGCAGCAAGAGCGGCACGCGCTGACTGCGGGGTGCTCCTATAGCGAGCACCCACGTTCCTAGCGAAAATCGAATCAAGGCGCATTCTAGCGCCTACGGCGGGGGTGTGAATTGAAGATGCAGACATCAGAATAAAATCCTATAGGAGGGGTGTTGAGGGAAAAGGCGAGGTGCAAGTTGTAAGGTGGTGAGCGACGGATCCGCAGTCACGGAGTGAGGAGGAAAGGGGGTCGAACGAAACCAACGAAGTCGAATACGCGGCGGCCAAGGAAGTGTCGACAGAGGTGATCAATCCCAGTCGTAAACAAAATCCAACGCGGACACTCGAAGAAGAGGCTGAAAGTTCCCAATCCAAAATCTCACATATAACATAGCGCAAGCCGCACGCTCTGTGAGAACAAACACGCAGTCAAGCACTACAAGTCAAGTGCAACGCTCACATATGTCAACCGTGAAACTGTGAAGCTATACACAAGATAATACGAAGTGTTATAGCTTCCGCCGAAAGAATGTGATGACAGCCCCTAAGGTGTCAGATGTGAAATGACAGATGCTATGAACTGTCTGACTACCGAAGTCGATATCGGAGATGGCGCTGATGACAGTGAAGAAGTCATAGTAGTCGAACCGTATCGGTGATGACACAGATGATGATGACACTGTCGGCGTGCCAAATCCAGCACGCTCTAAATTTGCCAACTCAACACCTCGCGAGGCCCCAACGCCCCGCCAATCGGAAGTACTTAGCCAATCATGGCAAAGTCAGCAGTGAAGAAAGCGGGGTGATACCCCATAACCTGTGAGATATATTGTGCCGACAATATATCGGGTGTTCACTGAGTTCGTCTCATACAAGTGTAAACTGATTATAAAGATAAACGAATATAATGCATCTGTGACCTAGGTATCTGTCACCAAGTACTGTACGAGTACTGGTACAGTCAAACGGAGTCATGCAAGTTTTGACCTACGGTGCACTGAATCCAGCAAGTCTCGATGTCTCGAGGCTCGAGAGCAGAGTCAGAGCGGAGTGCCGATCTCCTGTTTTCCGATTTCCTCTTCAAACCGGAAAGAAATCGGAGGCTCGAATAATATCGGACGATAGAGATCGACTTCAAATATCATCCCACCGACCGTGCGCAGTTCAAATTGAAATTCTGAGCACTGAGGAGGTGTTTTCTATCTCGTTTCTGCTGCTCTCGCAGAAATAGTCGTCACATCTTTATCTTGATACTTGGAGTACCGCTAGCTAATCGATGCATATTATTTACTCTGCCATAACCGCCGCGTTGAGGCGCGACAGTGCGTTATCCAGTGAATGTTGCCCAGTGCTGTCAAGGAATAGATGCTTCGTGCCTCGTCTCATTCCAGAGTGTCACGACTAGCTGGCCTATCGACAGATGCTCTTCCTGCTAGTCTTTCTCCTTGCTTCTGGGGGCTGTCGTCTCACAGGAAGCCGCGTTGTACTTGCACCTTCCGAAGGAGCGCTCTCTCAATCAAGAGGGGAACAATTCAACGAGAGCGCCTCAGCGTCTGCACGGCCAATCCATAAGTTACCAGATAACAATAATAGCATACGCCCGCGTGTACATGTTCGTTCTCCAGCCTGGCATATCCGAGGAGGTGCGTACCATCGCACAAGAGAACTTGTCTGAGGCGCCCACAAAGTATGGTAAGGTTTCGGATATGAGGCTCTTGTATGGAACCAGAATGCGCCATTCCCTCTTCGCTCTCTCCTCTCGAAGCGATCTGGAATCTTCCGCGCAGACACTCCCATTCAATCGAGGTCATCCAACCGCAATGGAAAGCCTCGCCGTCGATAATCCCACCTGGAAAATTCTGGTATTTCCATTTTTCGCTTTGTCGTGTGTTGGCTGTACTTCTTTTCTTATCTTCGGCGTTCCACGCAAACAGGCTCGCAGGACATCGTCACGCCTCACACAGGGGGAACGCGGAAGTTGCTTTCGACAGCCTCGCCGGTGTCTTCAGGTGAAGCTCATAACCCACCTGATTCATGCGTGCATTTTCAAGGACATAAAGGACTCGTGCTTTAAATTTGATTGCAAACATTTACACCCAAGCCGAGTCCGAGTCCTGTCGTTTCAGCTGGGGATTGTGGGATTGCAGAGTCCGAGTCCTGTCGTCTCAGCTGAGAACTGAGGGATTGCAGAGTCCGAGTCCTGTCATCTCAGCTGGGATATGTGGGGTTGCAGAGTCGTCGTTTGGAGTTGGGTGTAACACCTACGGACAGCTGGGCGATGGCGCGCGCACCTCGAGATCCACCCTCGCCCCGGTCATGAGCAGCTTCCACATATCTGCGGTCAGCGCCGGGTACCACCACTCCGTATTCCTCACCAGCGCCGGCGAGGCCTATACCTGTGGCAGAAACAGCTACGGGCAGCTGGGCGATGGCGGGCGGTCATCAAGGGACACACCAGTGAGGGTGCTGGGGTCGCAGGCCGTGGCGCAGGTGCGTGCAGGATACCACCACACGCTGCTGCGCACGGCGGAGGGGTTGGTGTATGGGTGCGGGCAGAACCAGCGCGGGCAGCTAGGGGACGGGACCCCCACGGACCGCCTTCACCCGGTGCTGATGGCAGCGCTGGAGAACCACAGCGTGGTGGATGTGGCGGCGGGGGCGTACAACTCCTTTGTTCGCACAGAGGCCGGCTCGGTGCTCGGGTGCGGGGAGAACTCGAACGCGCAGCTCGGCGATGGCAGCGAGGCTGACCAGCTTCTGCCGGTTCAAGTGATGCAGGGGCATGACGTGGTGGAGGTGGCGGGCGGCGTGGACCACTCCCTGTTCCGCACGGCTGGGGGTGGGGTGTATGCTTGCGGGGCGAATGCGCACGGGCAGCTGGGGGACGGGAGCAGGATGAGGCATGTGTCGCCGGTGGAGGTGATGCTCGGCTACCACGTGGCGGGCGTGTCCGCGGGGGAGCGGCACTCGCTGTTCCTCATTAGCGACGGCACCGTGTTCGGCTGCGGACAGGACTTATATGGGCAGCTCGGGCAGGGCTCGAGTGCCGCGGCTCGGACGCCCCCGGTGCAGATTATGGCGACGCACACGGTGGTTGAGGTGTGCGGAGGGTGGCGGCACTCACTGTTCCGCACGACGGAGCACGTGGTGTACGCCTCAGGGCTGAACGACTACGGGCAGCTGGGTGATGGCTCGACAATACCCAGGTTCACCCCGGTGCAGATGGTTGGGGCGTACGGAGAT
Organism: Cymbomonas tetramitiformis; assembly: GCA_001247695.2. Lineage (NCBI taxonomy): Eukaryota > Viridiplantae > Chlorophyta > Pyramimonadophyceae > Pyramimonadales > Pyramimonadaceae > Cymbomonas > Cymbomonas tetramitiformis. The sequence continues at coordinate 33,468 of LGRX02035753.1, forward strand.
GCTGAGGGTGTTGCTGCTGGCTATGGCCATTCGTTTTCCCTCGCAGCCTCAGGTGTCACATCCACCTGTTGCTTTCACGCGTTTGCCCCTCGCCTTCTTCCTGCTCCTCTGGTGCCCAGTATCCCCCTCGCCATCCTTCCTGCTCCTCTGG
>LGRX02035754.1:0-38734 GCA_001247695.2 Cymbomonas tetramitiformis
CGATGAGATGATCGATGACCTACAGCCCAGTCGTAGTCGCATTGAGAGGCCTAACGGAGATCTCAAAATTGAGATCGACCAAGCCGTAGTATTTGGTACCTTGGTTTCCGACATCAAGTGGACACTTCAAGATTTCAGTTCGCGGCGCCCGCACCATGCAGCCTTACCTCCTGTCCCCTGATCTCTGTACTTTTCGTTTTCATATCTAACCTTTTTATTTGCATCACTGCTACTTCTCTTACACAGGGCTGGCTATACTGTGTGGCTTGAACCTGACAGGGGGGGGAACATCTTGCGCTGCCCTCGCATCAACTGCATCCGCAGTTCAACCCGTTATTTTGTTTCATAGTAGGGATGCTTGGAAACCGGCGGGCTTCTATGCAGCCCGTCGGTTTGGGTGTATGTGTAACATCCTTGCTGAGCAGCGCTTCTTTTTGCAGGCTGGTTTGTTGTTGCGCTATGTGTGATGCAGCCAGTAACGTTGCTGGCGGTACTTGTACCGCTGCTCTCAAAGGTACTCGTCGCGGAGCAATTCTTGTAGGCCGACGGGTTGTATTACAGCCCGGCGGTTTCGGTGTCTTTTGCAACCCTTCGTTCAAGCAGTGCTTTTGTATTTTATGCAGGTCTTTTTTCTTGCTGTGTATTTCTGCTGCTGCCAGCAACGTCAGCAGCGGATTCCGGATCTCTCGAAAATGCTTCACGGGGGCGATAGCTGCACAGTATGTGCAGTGTGGGTTCAAATCCCATCGCTCTCACTAACTTTGCTCTGTCATTTTGCAGGATTTTTGCTTACTGTTTTCGAACGCATGTTTCTCATGCGTGCTGTTTCTCGTTGCGTGTGCACTCGGTTTTTGCTTACTGTTTTCGAACGCATGTTTCTCATGCGTGCTGTTTCTCGTTGCGTGTGCACCTGGTTTTATTTTTTATCTTGGTGCCGATATTTCTGCTTTTATCGTGCATGTACCGGGAGGTACGAGCAGCGGGGTTGCATGCTACAGAGATCTGGTTGCATGCTGCCGACGAGTGGTTGCATGATACAGATGCCTGGTTGCATGCTGCGTATGCCTGGTTGCATGCCACAGATGCCTGGTTGCATGCTACAGATGCCCGGTTGCATGCCACGGAGGCCAGGTTGCATGCTGCAGATGTCAGGCTGCATGCTACAGAGGCCCGGTTGCATGTCACGGAGGCCAGGTTGCATGCTACAGATGTCAGGTTGCATGCTACAGAGGCCAGGTTGCATGCCACGGAGGCCAGGTTGCATGCGACAGATGTCGGGTTGCATGCTACAGGGGCCCGGTTGCATGTCACGGAGGCCAGGTTGCATGCTACAGATGTCAGGTTGCATGCTACAGAGGCCAGGTTGCATGCCACAGAGGCCAGGTTGCATGCGACAGATGTCGGGTTGCATGCCACAGAGGCCAGGTTGCATGCGACAGAGGCCAGGTTGCATGCGACAGATGTCGGGTTGCATGCCACAGGGGCCAGGTTGCATGCGACAGAGGCCAGGTTGCATGCTACAAAGGCCAGGTTGCATGCTACAGATGTCTGGTTGCATGCCACAGAGGCCAGGTTGCATGCGACAGAGGCCAGGTTGCATGCGACAGATGTCGGGTTGCATGCCACAGGGGCCAGGTTGTATGCGACAGAGGCCAGGTTGCATGCTACAAAGGCCAGGTTGCATGCTACAGATGTCTGGTTGCATGCCACAGAGGCCAGGTTGCATGCAACAGAGACCAGGTTGCATGCTACATATGCCAGGTTGCATGCTGGTGACGGGTGGTTGCATGCCGCAAGGGCCTTGTTGCATGCCGGTCACAGCTGTATGAAGAAATAATTGATGGCAAGGCAGATTTCAGGAGAAGATCTGCAATGACAATAATTATATTGAGGATCTGGTGGATTCCAGAAAGATCTGCAATGGCAATATCGTGATCTGCCTGATGATTGGTGGAGGAGTACCAGAATCAGGCATATATGTGCACATGATTGGTCGATGGCAGATGTCAATACAGGAATCCTGCTAGTGATTGTTAGAGAGCAACATGTTGAAAGGGAAGCTTGGAAAAGTGGACGGCAGTTAGTGTTGATCAAGAGAAATGAATTAAGGAAGTTTTACATGTTAGGATTAGGCTGTATGCCAAGACTGATATAAGGATATAGATGTATTAGGTCTGAGACCAGACATTATATCAGAAAAGTGACTGTAATTCTAGGCTAGAAGCCAGAGTATGTCATGAAATAAAACAGTGGAATATAAGACTGTGAAGTTAATATTACACACCAAAAACAGCAGAAAACATAAAAAGAAAAGGAAGAAGATAAAAGAAAAGAAAGAAAAATAAAGAGATAAAGATGTATAAGTTATCAGGAGTGTGTGCCTGGTACAAATTGGTTCTCGGATGATGGGAACGTTCTATGGACCTGTGGGATCTGCGTTTTGCAAGATGTTGGAGATGGCGACTTTTGTGTTTGCGTTTTGAGCGGCTTCAGCTTACGTTTGACGGCTCAAAATACGCGCGGTGCTTGCGTTGTAAACACGAAAAATTTCGCTATGGGACCTTCTTTGTTAAAGATTTGGTTGAGGATCTTCTGTGGAGACTTAAGATGCGACTGCAAGATGACTTGGGCGACTTTTCGTTTTTGAGTTTTGGGCTGTCTCTGCTTGCGTTCGACGGCTCAAATTGCGCGCGTTACGTGCACTAAAAACACGGAAAAGTTTCGCTGCGAGATCTTCTTTGTGAGGGGTTTGATTGGGATCTGCGTCGGATTGCTTTTTCTTGAGGCTCTGGACGAGATTTATGACTTGATCTTAAGAATGTTGAAGGCGGGTCCACTCCGACGGCTGTGGAGCTGGCAAGATATGCGCTTGGACGTCTTTAATGGACCCGCGTTGCCGCTTTTTACTGGGTTTTTGCCAGATGTCGCGGATGCTAAGATTTGTTGCTGATTCCTTAAGTGTGGGCTTAAGTATGGGGGGGGAAAGTGCAAGCTTCCTTCTGAGACATAAATAAGCAAGACCGCTGGGGACTATGATAAAACTTTGCGGAATAGCACAAATAGCAAAAAAACTTTCAGTTTTTAAGCATCCTAGAAGAGATTGGAGTCAGATGAGCCAGATCTTGTATTCTCACCATACTTAAGGCTATTTTTGGCAGCTGGTACCTTCCACCTTCTAGGGAAGTTCTTCATACCTTCTGGCTAAGTTCTCTACAGCTTTTGGCAGTATTTTGGCTCTACTGGACTGGTATTCTTGGAATTAATTTCTGGAAACGCCATGGACCCTTCCACCACCTTCCCTCTGACACCCTTAGACCCCTCTCCACCAACCGCTTCCACCACCGCACCTGGACCTTCGGGCCCTTCCACCACCACCTTCCCTCCTTACCCCTCAGTCGGTACCGGGCAGGTTGTAGACGTACACCAACCTGCCCCGGACGTGCCCGTCAGCATGCAACCGGGCATGCAACCCGGCATGCAACCTGGCATGCAACCTGGCATGCAACATATGCCAGGTGGCATGCAACCCAGCATGCCTCAGAGCCATTTTGTGCACGCCCCCTCTCAAACCTTCCCTTTTATGTTTCATCAACAAGAGGTCGGTTGGAGTGGCATGCAACAACATGCAACGGGCGTACAGCCGCATGCAACCAGCATGCAACCGCATGCAACCAGCATGCAACCGCATGCAACCAGCATGCAACCGCATGCAACGGGTATGCAACCGCATGCACCCGGCATGCTCCAGTATGCTCCAGACATGCCATATGCCCCCAGTAGGCCGTCTCCGCCTTTTGGAATGGCTCTCCACTATGCCACAGGCTCGCCAACCCATGCCCCAGGCGTGTTGACACATGCCCCATACACGCCCGCGCCGATGTCCACCACCTACGGGGACCCATGGACACTACCGGCTTATTTTCCACCGCCTCCACCTCCGGTATATGGAGCTGACCCTGCGTCGGAGGCACGAGCTAGAGAATGGTGGGCAGCGCGAGAGCGCATGGCCGCTGCGGAGCGGGCGGTGGCGACTGATATGAGAGTGGTCCCCCAACGACTGTATCCGACACCGCCGATGGAACCGACTCCCCACATCGACACTTCTCCTGACGAGGGTGTGGTAAACCACCAGCCGCATCACCGTCGCCGTGCTTCGGGTCCGGAGACTCTTGGGAGAACCTTGCCCATACACACGGAGCCCCAAGACGTGGTGACCGGGGACCTCTCCCAATCTCACGCGTCTCAACCCGGGAGCACGACCTCCGGCTCCGGCTACGAGTCTGCAGCGGGCACTCAGCATAGCCGCAGACGACGAGAACGGCGTCTCAAGTTGGAGAAGCATCGGAGGAAGGAGATGACGGACCAGGAGGTGTTGCAGCGGGTAGTGCGCGCAGAGACAGCTCGGTTTCTCGCGGAGACCGAGGCGGGGAGCCTGCGCGAACAGATGGCTCAGTTGGAGGCTGCTGCAGCGGGAGGCGGGGTGGCCGAGGAACGGCGTCTGGCAAGAAGACGCCGGGCAAGCTTGGACACCCCGGTGGGGTGCGGGGCTGGTGGGGGCCAGCCGCAGCATGCAGCGGGAGCGGCGGAGCATGCAACACAGCATGCAACACGACCGGCTGAGCATGCAACACGCCCGGCTTCGCATGCAACCAGCTCAACTTCGCATGCAACACAGCATGCAACCCGCCCGGCTGAGCATGCAGCACGCCTCGCCCAGCATGCAACTCGGCCGGCTGAGCATGCAACGGGCCTGTCTCAGCATGCAACACGCCTCGACCCGCATGCAACACGCCTGGCTCCGCATGCAACCAGTGGGTTCCAGCATGCAGCCGGCGCCTCCCAGCATGCAACCAGCGGGGTACAGCTAGCCTTGGGCTGGAAGGATGGGAAGTCGCTCGTCGCCGATGAAGAATCGCAAAGCCGGAGTAGCGACTATAAGGACACGGAGGACGACCCTGGTGACGACCCTGGAGATGACCCTGATGGTGACCCGGCTGGGGGGGCGGGACCGTCGACGTCAACTACACGGCTGTTAGTGGTCACTCCCCAAGGGGATTCCTTGTGGGTGCACCCGAGTGAATTGGCTACTACAGCGACGTTACCCGAGATCACCTCCTCGCGCTATGGTCTGTCGGCAGCCCTGAAGATCTGTGACAACCTTGGGCTGAGTCCTACTCGATACATTCTGAGCGGGGCCGGCGGTACCTCTTTCCCCGAGATACGTCCGCTGCACACCACCGAGACCTCCACCTACGCTCTCTTGGTGGACCGCTCGGTGGCAGAGGAGTCTATTCGAGGCACGAGGCGTCCCAGAATTCCGTCACAATGGTACCAATGCCCGAGACGACCGGTGGTGGACGCCTTCACGGAGTCGGAGGCGGAGACCTACGAGCTGGATGGGCTACAAGCCTGGGTGGAGGTATGTGCTGCTCCATGGTACTTGGCTGCATCGTTTGGGCCGCCTCCTACGATGTCCCAACCCCCGTTGCAGACTGACCCCTCCACCTTCCCAGCTCCTTCACATCGACTCTCAGCCGATGCCGCGACCTTCACCCCGACGGTGGCTCACACGGCAGTGGCGGGACCACCGGCCGGAGTTGCACGAGCTCCGGAAGACCCGACGGCAATGTTCACCCCTGACGACCGCTCCTACCAGACCGCGATCAAAAACGAGAGCTCGCTCTTGAGGGGCATCTACAAGTTGGTGGAGGACCTCCCGGAGTTCCCCGGCGATCACTACACGAAGGGCCGGGCCATGGATGACGCGATGACCTTGAGGAGTTCTCTGTGGCGGTGAATGCGCTCCTGGAGCACATGACGGTGATTGCGGCGCTCACTACTCCCAGTTTTCGGCGTGAGGCGCAAGGACGCAACCAGCTCAGCGTCTCCACCTTGCTATGGATGGTCAAGACTGCCAAGTTGGCCAAGGCCCAGAAGCTGTACGTCGAGGAGATGGCGCCAGGAGGCAGCGAAGGAGAGGCGTGGAAGGCGAGGTACGCAACGGTGCCACGGTTCATGGGCGACCTTGCCTTGTCGGTGGACATCACCACGGACGCCCTGAAGCGGCTGAAGTCGGAGCTACTCTCAACGAGGCAGCGATCGGAGGAGAAGACCGGTGCCTTCTACACCCGCATCACCACCCGAACCGCGACTGTCAACTTTGTGGCGGACGTAGTACGGGGTTGCGGTAAGGTTACCAAGCTGGAACTTCTCGAGCTCTTTTGGGGTGGACTACGTCACAGCGTTCAAGTGGGGTCCAAGCTGGCGGATCTGGGGCTGGACACCAGTCACCCGGAGCAGTGGGAAGACGAACAACGTCGACTCGGACGGTCCGACACCTCCGCCATCTTGAAGGTTCGTTCCGTGGCCACGGAAATCGAGACGGCTAAGGTGATGGAGGACGCGGTTCTCCACGACACCATCGCCCGTAAGGTGGCGTTGGAGATGGGACATCGACAGCGGCAAGTTCCACCACGCAGCACCCCGTCTGGTCGGTCTAGGTGGCCCCCGAGGAGGCCTGCGTTGGCGGCACTCACGTGGGAGCCGGGGACTGCCGGGGGCGACTCGGCAACAGCGGCCCCGGTGACCGTAAGCACGGCGGCGACCCAAGGATCCCGACCGGCACCTGCGGTGAGGGAGCGGCCCTGTTTTGCATGTGGCAGTCTCGAGCACTTGGTGGCCAATTGCACAGACGAAAAGAAGTTGGCAATCTGGAAGGCCAACGCCCCGGCACGGTTGGCGCGAAGGCCAGGGCAAGTGGCGGCTTGCGTTGAGGTCATTGAGGAGAGAGTCGAGGAGGATTCCCTCAACCCCGAAGAGCTTGAAACGATGGAGGAGATCCTCGCCCTGGCGGATGCTGACGTGGACTCCTATGGGGATCTGTGTGCCCTGTGTGACATCACGAGCACCGAGGATCCAGCTTTTCGGAGTGGGGAGCCGACAGGGGCTCCCGGGCAAGAGGAGTAGATCTCCATCGACCCCGTGGACAGAGGCAGCCCTATACCAATGTGGCAGCCCGTCCTTCATGGCCCTCGCGGACGTCACGTGACGAGGCCACCGCCTGTACCCCGACAAAGCCCGTCTCACTGCGAGCGCTGCATGCCCCGGTGAGCACAGAGGCTTCATCAGACTCGCCCCATGGTGTGGCCGCACGGCCCCCCTCCACCGTCAGCCCGAGGCCCCGTTCATCACGGATCGCCTTCAGTGGCCGAGAGCGCGCACGGCGCGCAACCATTTTGAGCAGACGACCCCTCTCAGTGGAGGATCCCCCCCCTGCTCGGGGATCATTGACTCCGCCGATAACCTCACCGACAGCACATCCTTGTTGGGAGACTTACTGTGCCGAACATGGTGTCCCAATTGACCGCGGTAATGTTGATGGACCTCCCCCACGTATCCGAGCTCATCACGCGGCACCAACAGTTCAGCCCAGCGACTACAAGGATCTGCACCTAGCTGCACCGGGGGCCTCCGAGGTGTACCAGAGTTCCCTGGCGGATCAGCGTAGGCGGTTGACATCGTGGAGCTGGAGAAGCCCGGCCGGGGCTACCTCTGAAAGTGTCCTACTACGACAACTACGCATGACCCTCAAGAAGAAGTCCCCGGCAGAGGCACACAAGATGGCTGAGCGCAGTCGTCGCCATGCTACACGGCGCCCCGCGACTACACCCTTCAGTCATCGCCAACGGAAGTACGAGTTGGACAAGCTTATACTTGCCCGCTTGCGTGGTCGCATGGGCGGCACATTGGGCTTGGCCTGGGCAGAGTTGAGCCCACGCGAGCAGCGTCGGGCTGTGGAGCAAGAATACGGGCCGAAGACGAATGTACCTCAAAAAGGCCGACCTTGGGAGACGACTGGGCTCCGTCGCCTTCGACGGCGTCAAGCGTCGGCGGCGATATCAATACAGCAAGCCTATCGCTTGTGGCGACGTCGGCGGGCACAACGAGCGCAGGACACCCCCGTTGACTCACATGCGCTCAAGACGGCCTCCACATGGACCACGGCAGTCCAGCGGGTCAGGCAGTGCGGTAAGGCGATTGTGCATGCTGTATTCGGACGTGTTCGACGAGCACACCCACCTCCCAATCCTGCTCCTCTCAAACCAGACGAGACAGTTCTTGCGGCGACTCTGGGATCGAGCCCCTCGGACCTAACCCACAGCACGGACGAGTCCGAGATGGAGATTCATTGCAGCCAGTACCGGTTGCAGCAACACCGTGAGCAGTCCTCGGGGGAGGATACGCCTACCCGTCGTTCGAAGCCTTCGAGGAGTGGGAGGAAGCGTACGACCTTGGACCAGCGGATGAAAGCCTGGAGGAAGAATGAAGCTGCACGTCTTGCGGCTTGGGAGGCTGCGCGTCTTGCTGCTTGGGAGGGTCTGAGCACGACCCAACAATCGGCGGGCGAACCTGAGCACCTCGAGGAGGAGCTGAGTATGACCCAGCAACTGGCAGGCGGATCGGGCAGCATACCGCCAGCATGCAACCAACGTGTTGCATCCTGCCCTAGTCCGCCCGAGGAGGAGCTGAACATGACCCAGCAGCTGGCGGGAGGACCTAACAGCCCACGCTGGCATGCAACACGACCGGCTGAGCATGCAACGGGCCTATCCCCGCATGCAACACGCCCCGACCAGCATGCAACACGCCTGGTTCAGCATGCAACCAGTGGATTCCAGCATGCAACCAGCGCCTCACAGCATGCAACCAGTCCGGCTGAGCATGCGACCGGCTCGCCTGAGCATGCAGCATGCCTTGCTGAGCATGCAACCAGCCGGCCTGCGCATGCAACCAGTGGGTCTCAGCATGCAACCGGCCCAGCTGAGCATGCAACACGCCCAGCTGAGCATGCAACCCGCCTCGCTGAACATGCTACCAGCTCGCCTGAGCATGCAGCATGCCTTGCTGAGCATGCAACCAGCTGGCCTGCGCATGCAACCAGCCGGCCTACGCATGCAACCAGTGGGTCTCAGCATGCAACCTGCCCAGCTGAGCATGCAACACGCCCAGCTGAGCATGCAACCTGCCTCGCTGAGCATGCAATCAGCTCGCCTGAGCATGCAGCATGCCTTGCTGAGCATGCAACCCGCCCGGCTGAGCATGCAACACGCCTCGCCCGGCATGCAACACGCCCGGCTCAGCATGCAACCAGTGGGTCTCAGCATGCAACCTACCTCGTTGAGCATGCAACCAGCCTGGCTAAGCATGCAACCTGCCCGGCTGAGCCACGCCCGGCTGAGCATGCAACCAGACAGCCTGGGCATGCAACCGGCTCCGCCAAGCATGCAACATGCCCCGCTGAGCAGGCGACGCGCCTGGCCCAGCATGCAACGCGCTCGGCCCAACATGCAACCGGTGGGTTCCAGCCGCTGGAAAGCGGATCAGACAGTGACTCAACACATGTCAGCGCTACCGACAGTGGCACTACTCACGTCAGCGCCACCGACAGCGACACGACGCACATTAGCGCCACCGACAGCGACACAACGCACGTCAGTGCCACCGGCAGCGACACCACCCACGTCAGCGACACCAACAGTGACACCACTCACGTCAGCCCCACTGATAGTGATACCACTCACGCCAGTGTCTCGACCAACGCCACCACGTACGTCAGTGCCACTGAACATGGTAGTGGCGAAGAACACGAGTGCAACGCCTTGGTGGACGAGGCTGCAACCTCTTTGAGCTCTCACCCAATTGAAGATGCTCTTAAATGTAAGCGTGTTCAACTGGATGGGGGGGTACGCTGGAAAGCAAACACTCGAACAGGGACACTCTTGGCACACACACTGTCAGCGGTGCGGGACGAGGAAGGACCCTTACTCCTGGTGTTCTATGCCTACCTTCGTGGACACCGAGTAAAGGTGCTGGTGGACTCAGGCGCCTCGGACAACTTCATCTCGGCGGATTGTGCCCGTACCTGTGACTTGACAGTGCGCTCCGGGACGCCAATGAAGGTCACACTGGCAGATGGATCTGTAAAGACCGCTGGAGAGGTGGCGTACACCAAGTTCACCGCGCACACGGCGGCGGGAGTGAACTACTGCGAGAAGCGAATGGCTCTGCGGGTCTTGCCGCTAGGAATCCAAGTAGACGTGGTGTTGGGGGGTAAGTGGCTTCGCAGTCTTTCCCCGGTCACGTTGGATTATGCCGGTCACGGTTCCGTATCCTTCAACACGCGAGCAAATGGTGGAGGACAGCAACGGGTGACACTCGCGGGTTGTAGTCCGGGGGTGGGTCAGGGCAAGGCCCAAGGCGCGGGGCTGATCGATGAGGTATTCTTGACGGCAGCGCAGCTGAAGCAGCACCTCATCCACGCCGAGACCAGGCGCCTGGCTGGGGATGAAGAGTCACAACCTCAGTGGCTCATGATGGCCGCGCGCGGGAACGACCATGAGGCAGCCTTTGCGGCTACCGCTGCTGACGTACCGCCACCTCATACCCCCGTGGAGAAGGAAGGACCCCGTCAAGATACTCGAGATGCACCGGTAAGCAGCACGTGGAAGCAGCGCTTTGACGCCTTCTTTGAGAAATATCTAGATACCCTGTGTGCAGCTCTACCGGAGGCCTCCAAGTTGCGTCGCACCGAGGAGGACAAGGCCCGCATCGATCGCAAGCCGGACGCGGAGGGTGGACCACCATGTAGGCGTCCATACAAAATGACCGCTGAAGAGCTACGCCAGTTACGTGAACGCATCGAGCAGCTCATGAAGAAGGGTTACATCCGGCCGTCGTCAAGCCCGTATGCCGCCCCATGCCTGATGGTACCCAAGCCTGGTGATCCGAAGACATTGCGTCTGGTGGTGGATTACCGACAATTGAATCAGCAGACGGTGCGGGACCGATATCCACTACCGGACATCCAACTGATGTTTGACGAGATGCAAGGGGCAGCGTTCTTCTCCTCCTTTGACGCGGTGGACGGATTCTGGCAAGTGCCAATGGCCGAGGAGGACGTGGAGAAGACCGCCTTCACCACCCAGATGGGGGCCTACGAATGGTTGGTGATGCCCCATGGCCTGCAGAACTCTCCATCTCAGTATCAACGGCGAATGCAGCGTGCACTTGGTCATCTCCCCTTTGTACGGATTTTCATCGACGATGTGGTGGTCTTCTCACGCACGGTGGAAGAACATTACGACCACGTACGTCAGTTCTTGGACACTTGTCGAGAAAAAGGGGTATACCTGAAGGCATCCAAGGCGCAGATGCTGAAGGAGTCTCTACGGTTCTTGGGCCACACTCTATCCGCCGAAGGATGCCAACCTCAGCATGACAAGGTGTCCTCCATCAAGGACTGGCCGAAGCTGGAGACGGTAACCCACGTCAGACAGTTCCTTGGACTAGCGGGGTACTACCGCCGGTTTGTGCACCGGTTCTCGGAGATTGCCCAACCCTTGACATCGCTCACCAAGACCGACGTACCGTGGCAGTGGGGAGAACTCCAACAATGGGCCTTCGACGAGCTGAAGACCGCTCTCTCCTCAGCCCCAGTATTGGCATTGCCCGACATGAAGGCAGCCGCGGATGGGTCAGCGCCGTTTTTGGTACAAACGGACGCAAGCGGAGTTGCTTTGGGAGGCGTACTCATGCAAGATACGGGGGACGGTATGAGGGTGATCGCCTACGATAGTCGGCAGTTTTCTGCAGCGGAGCAGAATTACCACACCGGCGAAAGGGAGCTCTGTGCGTTGCACCATTGCACCACCGTCACCTGGAGGCACTACCTGTTCTCCTCCGACTTCCGGCTACAAGGTGACCATCGCCCCCTGGAATGGCTAATGTCCCCGGGACGAGAGCTTAGCCGACGACAGGCACGGTGGTACATGGACCTGGTGGAAGTCGGTGTCCCACGAATGGAGTACGTCAAGGGAGCCCTCCTTCTGGTCCCTGATGCGCTATCTCGCCGACCTGACTACGTGACCAAGGACCCGCGGGATGGGCTCAAGGAGGCCGGTGTTGTAGACAAGGAGACGGACCTCCCCAAGGACCCGCTCTCCGTGCTGGATGTCGAGGAGATCTTTGAAGACCACCCGCCACCCCCTGTACCAGGATGGGTGGCCACCATGGAGTCATGGATGGACGGCGTGGAGACGCTTCAGGTGGCGGAGCGAGCCCTGGTGAGCCTGCTCCAGGCTGACAGCGCGCCCTGGCATGCAGCATGCCTTACTGAGCATGCAACCAGCTCAGCTTCGCATGCAACCTGCCCAGCTGAGCATGCAACACGCTTGCCTGAGCATGCAACCAGCTCGCCTGAGCATGCAGCATGCCTTGCTGAGCATGCAACCAGCTCAGCTTTGCATGCAACCTGCCCAGCTGAGCACGCAACACGCTTGCCTGAGCATGCAACCAGCTCGCCTGAGCACGCAGCACGCCTTGCTGAGCATGCAGCATGCCTTGCTGAGCATGCAACCAGCTCAGCTTCGCATGCAACCAGCTCAGCTCCGCATGCAACCAGCTCAGCTTCGCATGCAACCTGCCCCGCTGAGCATGCAACACGCTCGTTTGAGCACCCAATCAGCTCGCCTGAGCATGCAGCATGCCTTGCTGAGCATGCAACCAGCTCAGCTTCGCATGCAACCCGCCCGGCTGAGCATGCAACACGCCCAGCTGAGCATGCAACATGCAGCATGCAGCCTGAAGCACAACTAATGCTGCGAGCTCCCGCCGACTACTTCGCTGATATGTCCGAATCTGGAAAGCACCGGCAGGAAACGAGCACCCCGGGAACCACCCCGGTATTGCGTCGTAGTGCTCGGCTGCGACAACCCATTGCTACGACGACTCCTTCCGTCACGCCGAAAACCTCGACACGGCCTGCTACGGATTCTCGAAATCCTAAGCAGCCAGCTCGGCCGTCTAGTCGAACCGCCAAGCCCCCAGCCGATCGGCAAGACTGGAAGGTGCGCAAGGAGGTCTTTGAGCGCCTCCAACGACAGTTCGGTAGCTTCGACGTCGACGCGTGTTGTGACCTGGGTGGACGGAACCGCCAAGTGGACGCCTACTGGACTGATTGTCTGCAACAACAGTGGCGGGGAAAGCACGTCTGGTGCAACCCCCCATACTCCAGCAGTCATATCTCCATCGAGGCGGTGTTGCGTAAGTATGTGGACGAATAACGACGAACGCTCTGAATTGGAAGAAGTCACTCCTTCCAATTTTTTATTTTTTTGTTTTTGGTTTGAAATGCTTCCAAAATGATCATGAGTGACCGGAATGTCGTTGGTTCATCGCCGGGTGCCCCGTACGGCCGTGTGTCGCTTGAGTCCGCACTAGTCGCGTGACTAGTGCGAAGTCAGATCGCACTAGTGATGTGACTAGTGCGATCGTAAGAATTCTGAAAACCCCGCCTCGTACGATGAGAAAAACTTCCAAAATTATAACCACCCTATTTTTTGGGCATGATATGTTTAAAATAATGTAAAAAACATCAAAACAATGACCTTCAAAAAATCTTCCAATTCAAAGCGCATCTTCCAATTAAGAGCGATCGTCGTTGAATGGCGGCAAGACCCCGCACATACCTCGGCAGTGTTCCTTCTACCGGACATCCAGGCCCGCATGCCTCAATGGAGGCGGCTCTTCAGAATGGCTGGTATGAGGCTGGTGGAAGTGATACCTACCCATGACGAACGAGGAGTACCCACACAGCTGTTCGAGACTCCTGACGGTGTACTTCACGACCTTCCGTGGCCCGTGCTAGTGGTACATGCTCTCCCTACCCGACAGCTGTTGCCGAGAGTACGGCATCCCCGAGTGGCGCCTCCTATAGTGCGACGGGGTAAGGCTGCTGAGACCCGCGATGCTACGAGCCTCCCCACAGACGTTACATTCCTGGAGTCCCTGCACGATGAGTATGCACGTGCCGGCCCTCTTCGGCAGCTGCGGGATGAGATCCTTGCGGCCCCGCACCATGCCACGAAGGATTTCCGTATCGTTGGGGACGTGCTATGGCGTGTAGCCGCAGGACGGTACCAGTTGGTTCTCGGCGAGGACTCCCCTTTGCGAGAAGTAGTCTTCAAGGATGCCCACGACTCCACCGCTGCAGGCCACACTGGCCGGGAGAAGACACTGGAGAGAGTCCTCCGCAGGTTCTGGTGGAAGAATGCCTCCGAAGATGTGGCGGGATGGGTGGCCTCATGCCCTACATGTCAGGCGGTTCGTCCCCGAGCATCCTACCCCGATGGATTATTGAATCCGCACGCTATTCCCCAACGCAACTGGCAGGATGTGAGCGTGGACTTCGTTACAGGGCTGCCGCTCACCGCCCAAGGAAACGACGCCTTTGTCACCTTCACGTGCAAGCTGAGCAAAATGGTGCACCTTATGCCCATGAACTTTGGGGACAGCTCTGCGCAAACGGTGGCCCGCATCTACTTCGACGTTGTCTGGAGGCAGCATGGGGCCCCCATGAAGATTGTATGCGACCGTGACCCCAGATTCCAGGACTCGTTCTGGCGTGAGCTAATGAGGCTTATGGGGGTACGGGTGGCTTCTACCACTCCGTACACCCCTCGCTCGGACGGACAGGCAGAGCACACCAACCGGGTGGTGGAGGACATGTTGCGCTCGTTCGTGGGTGCCAATCCTGATGACTGGGACCTCTACATGACGAACGTGGAGATCGCTATCAACGACTCGCGCAGTGATGTCACCGGGTTCACGCCCTTTGAGCTATGCTACGGGGTGTCCCCGATGTCTCAATTAGACCTTTTCCTGGAAGCTGCAACTCTCCCTGGCTCTGCGCGACGGAAAGGGGGGGTGGGTACCGCCCATGAGATGGCTGCGATGTTTTCGTCGCAGTTGCGAGACGCGCGTGGCCGCCTTGAGTTGGCTCAGCAGCGCCAGCGGGAGCAGTTCGACCGGCGCCACAAGCAGCATAAGTACGCAGTGGGGGAGCTGGTGTGGATCGAAGCTCGTCATCTGACGGAAAAGGTGATGGACCGTGCGCTGTGCCGAAAGCTCGGTAAGCGCTGGCATGGACCTGTGACCGTGGTGGAGTGCTTCTACAGCGATTTGCAGGCGGAGCTGGCAGAGGCGGACCGCGGGGCACCGGTGGCATATCGGCTGGCCCTACCGCCGCACTGGCGCATTCACGACGTGTTTGCGCAGCACCGCCTGAAGCCGTACATCTCCGGCAAGGATGAGTTAGCATCTCGAGCACAACTGCCCGTACCTGACCCGGTAATGGTAGATGGGCAAGCGGAAGCTCACGTGGACAAAATCCTGGCGTATCGTGTACGCATGGTCAAGGGCAAATCTGTGGAGGAATGGAAGGTACGCTGGACGGGCTACTCGACAGCTCACGACCAGTGGCGCTCCAGAGACAAGATGGACAGAGGCGGGGAAAATCAGCAGCTCAAGGAGTTCGAGGCACGACGATTAGGCATGCAGGCGGACATGCTGAAGTCCACTGAGCATGACCGACGGCAACGTCAACAGCGACAATCCGTTCACCTTGGCGTCACCTTATCCCAGCTAATGGAACACCCGTGTGACGTTCCGGAAGTGGATTCTCCACCGGAAGACTTCTGTCTGCCGTGGGAGCGGGTGGAAACCTTGGGGAATGGAGAGCTAGTGGTGATCACCGACCTTGAAGAGCGGAAGACCCGGCCAGTGAGAATCTTGGTGTTGTTCAGCGGGACTGGATCGGTGGAAAGGGAGTTTGCCAAGTGCTTCCCGTCTGCCTCGGTGGTTACGCTCGACAACGACCCACGCTGGCAACCTAACCATCTCGCATCAATGGAGGACTGGGACCCCCCTCAGTATCCACCGGGATTCTTTGATGTCATCTGGGCCAGCCCTCCATGCACCCAGTACAGTCAGGCGCGCACTACGGGAGGTCCTCCTGATCTGGAAAGAGCAGACAAGAGTGTGAAATGCACCCTGGATGCTATCGAGTACTTGAAGCCCAAGCACTGGTTTCTTGAAAACCCTGAGGGAAGATACCCGAATGCACTGCGGTTGCGGTCAGTGGTTCGTAAACTGCCACAACCTCTTTTTTGCACCTACTGTAAGTATGGAGAGCGATATCGTAAGCCGACATGTATCTGGACTAGCTCACCTCCACCAACGCCATTGCTGGAGTGCACCTCGCGGACACCTTGCGCATGTAAATGGGCCACCGGAGGGCACCCTGAGACTGCTCAGCTTGGACCATCGTCTTCACAGCAACCAGGGGCGCGAGATGCTCACGCCGTGTACCCCGTACTAGCTCCGTTACTGCGTCATCTCTTCCACCATCTTCAATTCGGGGAGCTTGATACCTGAAGACACCGGGAGCGGCATCGGGAGATAGGCCGCTCTTGAGGGGGGAGGAGTTGTGCCGGGAGGTACGAGCAGAGGGTTTGCATGCTACAGAGATCTGGTTGCATGCTGCCGGCGAGTGGTTGCATGATACAGATGCCTGGTTGCATGCTGCGTATGCCTGGTTGCATGCGACAGAGGCCAGGTTGCATGCTACAGATGCCCGGTCGCATGCCACGGAGGCCAGGTTGCATGCTACAGATGTCAGGTTGCATGCTACAGAGGCCAGGTTGCATGCCACGGAGGCCAGGTTGCATGCTACAGATGTCGGGTTGCATGCTACAGAGGCCCGGTTGCATGGCACGGAGGCCAGGTTGCATGCTACAGATGTCAGGTTGCATGCTACAGAGGCCAGGTTGCATGCCACAGAGGCCAGGTTGCATGCGACAGATGTCGGGTCGCATGCCACAGAGGCCAGGTTGCATGCGACAGAGGCCAGGTTGCATGCTACCGATGTCAGGTTGCATGCTACAGAGGCCAGGTTGCATGCCACACAGGCCAGGTTGCATGCGACAGAGGCCAGGTTGCATGCGACAGAGGCCAGGTTGCATGCGACAGATGTCGGGTTGCATGCCACAGGGGTCAGGTTGCATGCGACAGAGGCCAGGTTGCATGCTACGGATGTTAGGTTGCATGCTACAGATGTCTGGTTGCATGCCACAGAGGCCAGGTTGCATGCGACAGAGACCAGGTTGCATGTTACATATGCCAGGTTGCATGCTGGTGACGGGTGGTTGCATGCTGCAAGGGCCTTGTTGCATGCCGGTCACAGCTGTATGAAGAAATAATTGATGGCAAGGCAGAATTCAGGAGAAGATCTGCAATGACAATAATTATATTGAGGATCTGGTGGATTCCAGAAAGATCTGCAATGGCAATATCGTGATCTGCCTTATGATTGGTGGAGGAGTACCAGAATCAGGCATATATGTGCACATGATTGGTCGATGGCAGATGTCAATACAGGAATCCTACTAGTGATTGTTAGAGAGCAACATGTTGAAAGGGAAGCTTGGAAAAGTGGACCTCAGTTAGTGTTGATCAAGAGAATGAATTAAGGACAAGTTTCACATGTTAGTATTAGGCTGTATGCCAAGACTGAACATAAGGATACAGATATATTAGGTTTGAGACCAGACATTATATCGGAAAAGTGATTGTAATTCTAGGCTAGAGGCCAGAGTTTGTCATGCAATAAAACAGTGGAATATAAGACTGTGAAGTTAATATTACACACCAAAAACAGCAGGAAACATAAAAAGAAAAGAAAGAAGATAAAAGAAAAGGAAGAAAAATAAAGAAAGAAATATGTTTAAGTTATCAGGAGTGTGCCTGGTACATTCCAGAATGAGGATGAACTGCGCTTGGAAACCGTATGCAGATTGCGGGTTTCCAAGACTTCGTGGCCTAATGGATGAGGCAACAAATTTCTAAACATTCCAGAATGAATTTTCAAAGAGTCTTCATTTCTTAATGAAGCATGCTTGTCTTATGTGCCAAAATGATATGAAATTACAAATATAGTGTCAATCTATATGTGGATGGTTTATACCATTGTATGCTATTCCACAAATAAGTAGTGATGTCAGAATAAAAACTTTGGACAATTGCAACTCAGTACAAACTTGAGTGCATTCAAGCCCACTTGCATGTTCAGAATCTGAATCTAGTGTACTTTTCTAGCTAAAGCTACCATTGACTGTCCAACATCCACTGAGGACATTGTTTCCTACGTCTTTTGGCATCACGCTCAGCTTTTTTCTTATTCTGCAAGCGCCTCTTTGCTACTGCTACATCCGGAACGTTGTACCAGCCACGAAACTTGCTGGAACTTGTACGAAACTTTCGGTAAGCCCCCGGTGAAATAACTCCGGAAACAAACACGGGCTCCCCGTTGCCGCCTGTGATCCTCCAAAGTAGCTTAAGGAGGGGAGGAAGGGTTGGGTGCATTATATAAGGCCGAGAATCGTTCGATTAATGAGAAATTGTTAAATCGTGGGATCATCGTTCGCAAAGCGACGACGGCTAGCGCAAATAATCCGTAACGTACACTTCGGATACTTTGAATCGTCACTCTGACGCACGATACGTGTGGATCAATCAGTAATCCAGCGTCAATCTGTATCACGAAACTTGCTGGAATCTACTAGCTCATCTTCTGAGCTTTCTTCATCCAAAAGCAAAACTGGCTTCAACATGTCTTGTTCTTCCATCGAGGACGAATCACACAGGGAGGCAGCAGACCTGCAGCGTGCGAAGAAAATAAACAGCAAGAAAGTCACCATGCAAAATTACCATCCACTGAAGGAGATGACTCCCATCATAGGGCGGTATTGGATGTTTTGATATGACACATGGAAAATATGAGTAATTCTTAGAGAATTTTGGGATAAACATCCTGGATTGGCTGTGCTTGATTGCTCTATGCCCAAGAATGACCGAAGAGATTGCTTGCCATCTTTCAGCCATATAGCGTGGAGGCTGCTTAACAACGGTTGGGTCATAAGCTAAATAGCTATGTTAGCTATGTCGGAGGCTGAATAGCCATGATTGCACAGACTCTGTCTTTCATGATGAATAGACCTCTGAGAAATGGTGTCTGAAAAATCAATACTTTTGACAACAACTCAAGCTTTTGGTATGATGAAGAGCTGATGATCTTTGTTGCACTATATGAAATGCCTCGTGATATATAATCTCACAAAATAGGCATTGCTCAATGGCAATATGATCAGATATGTAATGATCAATGAAGACAAGATGGTTGGTATGGCTCATTCAATAGGCATAATTACCTCAAAGAGATGCCAATACACGGATACATATCAAGACATAAGGGCAATAGGCTTATTGTATAGCCTTCAAGGCAGCTAGCATTTATGCTACATTGGTTAGCTCAGTGGCTTTGACCTTTCTAGGTGTTGTACTAAGGCCGTAGCCTGCATATTGCATTGAGTACTCTTGACACCTTTAATGATTCAATCAGATGATATGTATGAAACATCAAGAATGGTTGCCCTTTTCAATGATCATCGGTGGCAGAGGCTATAGTGCTTGCACCGTGTCAATATACAATTCTTGTTTGGATACATGTTAGACTGGATGTATACAATGTCTAGGTCTTCAAAATCAAGCTCATATGTATGTCATGGCTGATGACCTTAGAAATGTTTGATACATATATGTGTCAACTTCATGGAGTTCTGCATGGTTTGACTATATATAGTCAGGCTTACCAAAACAAAAACAATGATGCAACTTATATTTGTTTTATTATTTGTCTTTATTATTTATTTGGGTTTTAGTTGTATTTCTAGCTTATCATCTTCCCCCCTCAAGGAAGTGTATTGCTAGGCGGTTGTCAAGCGCCGTTCAAATACAACAGAGGTCCGACCTCTATGTGATGACGTGGAAGCTTTCTATGAAGCTGGATAGCAGTTCTCGGGTTGCAGCCCATTGCACCGAAGGTGCATTGCAGTTATTGGGATGCAGCCCGAATCCACGTCATCAGCGTGGGTCATATAGTGCCCAAGCATGTGCTGTATATATACAACACTACCCTCCAGCGGCGAAGTGGTTTGCTATTACCATCATCGTATGCTGTGGGATATCAATATATAATCAGAGAGCATGGTAATATATGTACCATGTTTGTCAATATCGGAGAGACTGTGTCTTCTTTAAAATCCTCATGACTATATGTATAATGGTGCTATACTGATGTCAACACCTTCTCTCTGAGTGATTTATTGATTTCAGATGTGATGTCGTGGCATAAAATATGTCCACGTCATTGGCACGAGTCATGTTGTGTCCATGCATACACGATCTTAGCGCAGGTCACAATACAGTGCCCGAGCATACGCGATTTTAGCGTAGGTCACATTGTGCCTCTATTTATTACATCTGAGAATATATGTTACTCATCTTTGTGAGTCTAGACAGCATTGTGCTGATTGCAATGCTTTCTCTGGTGACTTATATATCACAGATTATACCAAATGTGGTGATCAGTCCAGTGCAATATTTTGTCACCGGAATGTACAGGGATTGTAAATGATTGCAATCCAGCCGGAAGAACAATCTCAACAGCTTATTCTGTACTAATGAATTCATCGGAGTTATACTCATTTCGACGATTCGAAACCCATGTCATTTGTAGTAATGACAACTCACATGGATATATAGGGGTTTCCTCAGAATGCTTTTATGTGATGTCTACATATTATGAACAATTCACTTGCATCTTAGGACAAAGGAGTTACGCTTAGAAGGTCTTGCATGGTGGTCACCAACAGTTATCAGCTGTTATTCGGGTGCCACATTCTGCGCTTCAGCACTGGGACTATATCAACCAGTCTTACAGCGATGCACTTGTCCTTCCCACTCTTATGTACGGCTATAATGCCAAAGTGTATCAGGTGGGATATATATATATATATGCTGTAGCACGAAAGCGCCTTTAGCACAGATGCGCCTTTAGCACAGATGCGTGTGGCTATGTCAGGCAGGATGATGCGATTACATATAGAAAACATATTTACTTTAGAGCTGTGTCATTGAGCACGGAAGAAGGCTATGCGGATAGGTAGTTTGGAAAACTAGAGGGAAATCAATAGTCTATGCACATGGGAGAAGCAGGAACAACTATGTAAAATACTATGTGCTTTTGTGATTGCCATCGTCGGGGTTGCAGTGGATAGAGGTGTCGCTGATGTTGGTGCTTGAGTAGCCTGCAAGTGAAGGAGGTGTTGTCAGTGCGCACTTACCCCTTGAGCACAATGCAATGAATGACAGAGGCAATACACTCTGCCCCCCCTGGACACAATGCGGTTAAACACAGTAGAAGCGCACCCCATAGGCACAATGCGGTGAATGGCAAAGTTAGTGCACACGCCCTGCGCATAATGCTGCCAAGTGCAGAGGCAGACGTGCGTACTTTGTGGGGACAAATGGCACGGGGAGCGCACTCTGCCTCCTGGGGCACAATGAACGGAACGGATGGCAAGGATAATGCACCGTGGTCTCCTGGGCACATTGCGGTGAATGGCAGTACGCCATCCCACCGTGAGCTCGAGATCGGGCAGACCGTTCGCCGGCCATGGCTGTTGCACAGCTCATCCCACGAGCCTATCGACATGCTTGATGCTCTCAGCTTAAATTAAGGATCGCACCTGGAACTTCTCTTGGCAGAATCTGGCAAGATCCACTTCGGACATCGTTACCCAGTCCCCGCCTCCTGCACATATCGGCCCTTCACAAGCCATAACAACGTCGGCCATTCTGCCCCGGCATCTACACACCAGCAGCCCGTACCTAAACTGCACAACCGTTGGCCCACTATGCCAACTGAACAGGAAACGAAACTAAACGTCCAAAAACGACAAGCCTGATAACACTAATTTCATGCACATAGGAAATACGCATAGGGGAACTAATAGCTGTCAGACTACGCCTAGCAGAGTGTGAACAAACCGTCACACAGATATCGCACTCATGAACCACACCCGTACGCAAGGATATGAAAGCCGTTTGTGCATTAGAGAAAGTGTTAAAACCCGCACCTTGGTTTAAAACATACCATGGCCACGGGCTTACACGGACGTCGTGCTTACGCTCTGTAATGTGTCGACCGCGGGTCACCTGCGCTGGCATTAACAAGAAAGGCGCACACAGTCAGTTTGCAAACTTAGCTATAGGAATTCCCCTCGGGAGATATATCGATCGCACAAAAGACAGAGAGCAGTATGCACGCACCTTGCGACGGCAGGGTCGGGTTTAATCCCGAAGCGCGCCGGTGGCGAACGCACGCCCTGCCTCTTTAAAAATGACAGTGTTACAACGGCCCAAAGAAAATAGTGGTTGAAGCTATGATGGCCAATGAATGAAATAGCAACCGGTTAAAGTTCAAAATTTGCGATTGATAAAATCGCTAATATCACAGGCCAGTAAACGGGGGCATCGCTGCCAAGCCAAGGGCCGAAAGCCATTGTGCAGCAGCAAAGGTATTGTCATGCAGAGCACACCAACCAACGAACTCAAGGACGAGTTAAGTAATATCTACGTATCATGCGTACGTAGTCCAATCTGCAATTTCCCGGCGTTTGCGTTTCAATGCAAATCCAAGAAATGCTCAGAAAAGGAAGCCTTGAAAACAAACGCTGAATAACAAAAGTGGGGCAAGATGTCAAACGGCAATTCCCACTTGCACAGAAAGCTGGGTATCACAGTTGGGAAACTTATTAGCTCAGTGCATTTCAATTTCAAAACAAGAGTCAGTCATCCAGCAGCACAAACAAAAAAATGCACCGGGCAAGCTGCTGCATCGCTGAGAAACGTTCTGGAGAGAGTGAATGTTTGTCGAGAGTTCAGTCTTTCGTTTGGCCTCGCGAAAAATGGGAAGCGAAGGACTGTTCAGCTCCTTCGCTTTCGCTGCTCGCCCCTTCATTTTCTCGATCGTCATTCTCGAATCTCGATTCTCATTATTCTGTCGATCTGCCGTTCTGCCCTCTATTTACGGTTTATAGCATGTGATCGGATGGTAGCCATACGATGGCATGGTGACTTGCGAGTGCGCCATCGCATCGCATCGCCAGTCGAGCGCGGCCGCGGGTCGGGCGGGGGTCGAGGCGAGCGGACGCGGACGGAGGGCCGACAAAGATACGAGCGACTGTTGAATTACCGTTCTATGTCGATCGGATGGCAATGATTGATGATGATGATGCTTCGGTTTCCCAAAAGGTTTCCCGAGAGGGCAGAGGTCATGCGATGGCGCTGGCGATCGGCAGCGGCAGCGGCAGCGGTACTGTAGCGGCATCGGCATCAGCATGGGCATCGCGGAGGCCGGTGAGCGGTGACACAGCACTCGGAACTTGGGATGTGGGATGATGTCAATGCCATGCCATTCCCAGATGCCATGTCATTTTTCGATGTACAAAAAGATCCCGAGCGTTGAAACTCTAATATATATTAGAATTGTGACGGACGGAAACGTTCGGGGGAGCTGAGGAGCCCCCCGTTTCGTCGGATGCAAAATGCCATGACAATTTCCCGCACGCGCATCCGTGCTACAGCATATATATATATATACATTATATAACTATCATCTTCTGATCCAGGAAATGCAATTAAGCATGGTATCAGGTTATATGTTATGTATATAGTTCAGCATTCCAAACTTACTCGAGAATGTAAATGCTGAGCAAAAGTCAACTTATAGTCATTGGGATATAGTTTCCCATCCGAGTTTACACTTTATTAGTGATGGTGGATTTAACGTACAGATTTCAACGTTACTTGTGGATGCAGTGATTTTATCAAAAGCAATCCATCAGAAATCACCAGATCGGAATATAAAATGGATATGTGTGTAATTCTATCCACCTTCTTCCCCCCTTGAGGAAGTGTGAACATATAGGCAGTCAGTTGCTTATATATTTCATAGCGTATAGCTTACAGCTTATAGAATATAGCTTGCAGTCCTTGTAGGAAGCAGCTTATACAGTTTTAGGGTTGTTGCCCAACAGTTCTTGGGTTGTTGCCCGAAATATTATCATGTTTGTGTTGATTACAGCATGATATATTTATGCCAAACACGAAGTTTATGGAATATTTAGTGGCATTTTAGGGCATGTTCAGTTACAGTGGCCCATATTCCCAATAGTGTGATTAGGGTGTTACAAGGTATCAATAACCCTAAAATAGGTAAAAATAAACAGTATAAATATGTTGCAAACATTTTTAAGCAAAACTGCATTTAATACCACACTGAATGTTACGTGGTTTTCAGTAGGTATGTTACACCCCTGACACACACATTCAATATTTAGGGTGTTACAGGGTGTTACACATGCTGCATAAATCAGGGATTGTTTATTGATAGCTAAATATTCATATTAGCAAAAAAAATCAATCCGAAATTTTCATTTTTAAATCATGCGTACAACATTTTGACGCATTTCGTTACAGCCAATATGTATACCCCTACATATTCCACACCTGCTATCTAGGGTGTTACACGAGATATGACTATTGTCATTATGATTTTCTCATACCTCAATAGGTATAAAATCATATTATCAAATAAAATAGGGTCCGATTTTCAATTTTCAAATCTATCGCAAACGGATTTTACCCATTTCGGCCGTTTTTCGGCTTATATATATATATATATATATACATATCTCTGTGTGTGTGTGGACTGCAAAGTACAGAAGCACTACATA
Organism: Cymbomonas tetramitiformis; assembly: GCA_001247695.2. Taxonomy (NCBI): domain Eukaryota; kingdom Viridiplantae; phylum Chlorophyta; class Pyramimonadophyceae; order Pyramimonadales; family Pyramimonadaceae; genus Cymbomonas; species Cymbomonas tetramitiformis. Next base: position 24,534 of record LGRX02035754.1, read on the forward strand.
TCACTTTACCTTTGCACATGACAAATTTCATGGCATAAAAGTGAATTATTCTGCATATCAACATCTAAGGTTGATCATATTTCTGGGTTTTACTGATTTAAACCCATGACAGTAAATGTACTTCCTGATGACGTATATAGATTTATCAACTATAAGCGGATTATCCACTTCAGTGATAATTTATCAATCTATGATATGTTTTGAGCATATGACTGTGCTCTAAGATTTATCAAAATGATATCTCTTATTTTAAACATATCAGGACTTAGCTTGGTTATATAATCAAAGCAGTTTGACACAACACATATATGTGTGTGTGCTTGTCCTCAACAACTCCTGTCAGTTCAATATATAGTTACTGATCTGAGAGTGTACATGCAATTTGAACTGATCAATTCTGAATCAATTGTCATAATGCAATGTACTTGTTGTTGTTGCTCCAGCGATGATATGTGAGACGAATGGACAATGCTCAGCAGTGACCAGCTGCTTATTCGAGCATTGTATAATGCCTTCGGGTCTGGAGATTTCTCCATCCAGCCCTACAACATGTTGGATTATTCTGTTCCCATATCTATCGCCATCACTGACACTCCACACGCACATGTGTTTGTGGAGTGTTATCCATATTATCATATACATGATAGATATTAAAGTTGGTCAATTTAACAGAGACGGTGAAATAAACGGTGGATATAACGGACAACAGTGGGTTATATGCGTGTTTTTACAGTCTCCACAAACTCTGTGAAGCTGGGACGAGGTGCTCGGGTGATTCGCAGTCTAAGATACATGAAAATAAAATACAGGGGTTTTATTTTCCCCACCACTGATGACAGGCGGAGCTGACTTGGCACCTGAGGTCGAGGGGTGACAGAAAGACCAGGGCTCCCTCCCCCAGGGGGGGGGGAAGTCTGTGTCTCCGTGACACCACCTCACCCCGAAGAGGTGAGGTGCCAAAGCAGGCATGCAAGCTAGAAAGCCCTAACCCTAAACCATACAGATAGTTACAGGCCCAATGGGACCTTTCTCAGTCCAGCTAGTTGCGGATCCCCGCTCGGGCGCTGGCCCGGAACAATCTATAGGCTAACGGAGTCAGGCATCGAAGGTTTGAGGTGTCTACTGAAGTCTAATGGATACACGGAGGTCCACACATGTTGGTGTCGGCGATTGGCGACGATGCGGAACTCGATGCTCACTTGGAGCTGCTGCTGCCAGACCCGCTGAAGGACGGGATCCACGGGGTGGACCGGAAGGCCGGCCAGTCAACATCATCATCCTCGTGTTGCACGATGGAAAGCGCCGCAGGCGCGTCGTCATCGCTGTCGCTGTAAGCCGTGGGTGCCCCCTTGGGAGGGTCGATGCCGCGATGAGGGGGCGGCTCAACCGAGAAGCGGACAGATAATGCGGCCGCGTCAGGTGGAGGAGCCGCATCCTGCGGTGCAGGCTCGAGCTCGCGGAGGGCGTGGGCCTGCGGCGCGTCCGAGGGCGGCCATGCGGACATGGAAGGGGGTTTGGGTGGAGCACGGGGTGCGAGGGCGGGAGCACGCCCTGGTGCGAAGGCCTGGACACACACGTAGGGGCAAATGCCGTCGGAGTCCATGTGGCCGGTCGTGACGGCCCACGGGCGGAAGCACGTCACGCACGGCATGCCAGTGCCGTCCCATACCAAGTAGCGCCCGCCCGCATCATTCTTCTTCCAAGTCCCCTCGGGCGGGATGAACTTGCGCCTACCCAGGGAGTGAAAGGACCCGGCAGGCTCCTTCCCGCCACCACCACCGGTGCGGGTAGCACCACCACACGAAGGCAAGGCAGGCGCGGAGAGTCGGGCAAGGGCGGACTCGTCACGGAAAACCTTACCAAGCCGCAGGGTGAGGGAGGCGAAGGTGAAGTTGTTGTTGGTGCTGAGCTCGCGCAGCACCACCAGATACAATGGTGTAACGTAGGGGGACTTGGCCGCGGACGATCGGAGGACGGTGTACACGTCCTCCACCAGGCTGCGGTCGGTGTAGTCAGGGTACAGACGGCGATGCTTGTCCGCGAGGGTGCGCACGACAGCCAGTTGGGGGGCGGGCTCGATGGTCTCGTCAATCACAATCGAGCGAAGGCGGACCCAGAAACGATGGGTGTCGGGGTCGCCAATGCCCTCGACCTGGTAGCGAAGGCGCTGTAAAGCGCAGCGCCCGTCGTGCGGGAAAATCTCGGCGGACTCCTCGTAGAGGGAGAGCGCCATGCCGCGGAGAACAGTGGGGAGCACGGTAAAAATGAGCGCGTTGGTGGTGTAGTGGTAGTACTCGTACTCGAAGTCCAGATCCAGAAGTTTGAAGACCTCGTCGCGGGAGATAGGACCGAAGACGTGGGACATGTTTGCCAGCAGGACGGCGAAGTCAGTCTCGGAATCCGGTCCATCCAAAGAGAGGCCCACGTACGACTTGAATCCATGCGAACGAAGAAGCTTGGCCAGTTCCTCCCCATAAGCGAAGGCGTAGTCCATTTTCTCAGTGAATTCAGTACGCTGGGAGGCTCGCACAGGAGTGGATGTCCATACATCACTGTTTTGATGAAAGTCGACAGCAGTTGGCGAACGTGACACCGGCGTAGGGCGGGTGATCAACGTGGACATGGGCACCACCGGCTCGCCAGATGAATCCCCAGACGGACTGGAGGCACTGGGGGTAGGGGAAGCCCCGCCCGTGGGTCGGGCAGCGCGAAGGCGACTGCCAAGCGAAATGCGCTCCGCGGACATCGCTGGAAGCACGTAACGTGAAATGCTGAAAAAGTCGGTGTGGTAAAGGTGGGTGTGGTCGAGGACAAGGTGCTCGAATAATTTCCCGGTGCCAAGGGGGACGCGGGGTGAAGATGACGGCAAAGAGGACGAAGGTGCTCAGCCGAATTTGGTGAAAAGCGTGAAAGTTACCGCACAAGGTACGGGATCAGAGAATTCGAAAGCGTGAGCAAACTCGCCAGTGGTGAGGCCCAACACCTAACAGAGACGGTGAAATAAACGGTGGATATAACGGACAACGGTGGGTTATATGCGTGTTTTTACAGTCTCCACAAACTCTGTGAAGCTGGGACGAGGTGCTCGGGTGATTCGCAGTCTAAGATACATGAAAATAAAATACAGGGGTTGTATTTTCCCCACCACTGATGACAGGCGGAGCTGACTTGGCACCTGAGGTCGAGGGGTGACAGAAAGACCAGGGCTCCCTCCCCCAGGGGGGGGGGAAGTCTGTGTCTCCGTGACAATTCACTATGAGTCAGTGAATATTAATACATACAGTAATGCATGTGTGTGTGCATGTATAGTACTTATTGATTAGTACTTTTTGCCAGTGTGTGTATGTGTTCACTTTTACACACTTACAGGAAGATAAGTTCTGGATATTACAATATTCCCAGACAGTTTATCATGCAGGATGATAATCAGCATACCATGTACTGAATGAATCTAGCATGATATATATTAGGTTAGGGGTTATTGTAATTCCGAGATAATCTCATTCACAATAATGAGTAACGTTATCGAAAGATGACAGACGCCCGCAGTCGCGATGTTGGTACGTCGTCGTCGATGTCACACGCATAGTCGATCATCGATCTGTAACAGTCCGATCTGTACGAGTACCAATGAAATGCGCGAGAGGATCATCATCCTCCGCGTAGCTCAGTTGGTTAGAGCGTCGCACTAGAGAAGCGAACGTCGCGGGTTCAAATCCCGTCGTGGAGCACTTTCGCCCCATGACGATATATATGATTTGACCCGGCTCGTACAGTGAAATCCCCGCACCGGTTTCCAACCCTAACATTGGTATCGAAGCGACGGTTCGGAAACCGCCTCAGATGTACAGTAAACACTCGATTTTAAGAAAACAGGAATTTTAGGTCAGCCTAGCAACTTTCTTATTTATATAGAGATCTTAAATATGGAGTGTTATGTGTTAAATATGTGAAGAAATCAAAAAAGCTGGCTACTTTCTTATTGGCGGGATTTCTTATTACTGAGTGATTACTGTAACGGCATAAGGCACACGATGTGACCTACGCTAAGATCGCGTATGCTCGGGCACGGTGATGTGACCTGCGCTACGATCGCGTATGCATGGGCACGATGTGACCCGCGCTGATGACGTGGATTCGGGCTGCATCCCAAGAACTGCGATGCACCTTCGGTGCGATGGGCTGCATCCCAAGAACTGCTACCCAGCTTCATCGCAGGCTGCCACGTCATCACATCTGAGGTCGGACCTCTGAAAAGTAAATCGACACGAATGTCGTGAGGTCACGACACTTTAAAGAGGGGAGATATGTCACGGATCGAAAGATGACAGACGCCCGCAGTCGCGATGTTGGTACGTCGTCGTCGATGTCACACGCATAGTCGATCATCGATCGATCTGTAACAGTCCGATCTGTACGAGTACCAATGAAATGCGCGAGAGGATCATCATCCTCCGCGTAGCTCAGTTGGTTAGAGCGTCGCACTAGAGAAGCGAACGTCACGGGTTCAAATCCCGTCGTGGAGCACTTTCGCCCCATGACGATATGTATGATTTGACCCGGCTCGTACAGTGAAATCCCCGCACCGATTTCCAACCCTAACAATCATAGTGTGAGTTAATATCACTGACTTTAGCAAGAACAGAAGAGGGCGGGTCCATATGGTCATTATATTCGAAAATGGAACCTGCTGGAATTAGGATGCAACCGTCATCGGTGATGCTATATTCAAAGTCGTATTGAAAACTGTTGGTTCCTTCGATTCTGACAAAGACATTAGGGTTTTTGGCATTGTTACTGTATTCTGTGTATCGTATTGACATGGCCTCTAAGTCAATATTGGTAATGTGAATAAGAGAGATGGAATCTCGGTCACCATTTCCTTTCCAATGAAACTCACCCGTGTCCGGGGGTATTATGTTGTCTCTATATTGTTTCTTGACATATCTGGCCTGTGGGTCCAAACCTACAGGGTTTTGAAGCATTTCCTTTTCGATTTCGGTTAGCCATGCAGGGGGTCTATTACCGTTCAGCCTGAAAAAGCCTTTGCTTTCTTGCCAGTTTTTTAACATTCCACCGCAGGGAGTCAGAAAGGAACCTGTGTGCTTGAGGTTATATTTTTGAATTGCAGAGGTAACATTCCTCGACATGTAGAGTTGTCTGGGAAGGGTGGTGATTAATGTGGTTTCACCCGCTTCATTTTCAGGGTAATTTTTAGAGTCGATAGCGTATCCAAGTTTTGCCATAATGTGACCTGTACGCCTGAACCAGTTAAAGCGTTTGTCTTTTGTGTGACTATAGGTTGCATAGTGTGATAAGGGAAAGCCCGAGATGGCATTTTTACTCATTTCGTTGTTCATGTTTTGAATTATTATTTTAAGCCATAAATTGTTGTTTCTACGGTATAGTGAGATAAGGTGAGGGTCAGTGATACGGTCCGTGTGGTTGTGTTGCCAATATTCGTGTTCATCTGCAGAACACAGGGTGTTCATGGTTTCAGTAGTACACGACGCGGTTACAATATCGAAGACACTATCAATACCGTACCCGCCCTGGCAGACTGCTGTCCAGATTATTTGGTGGTTAGTGACAAGAAGAGAGATATATAGGCAGATATATATGCTCGAGTGCGTGTGTGCAGAACAGTCTCGCAGCCCTACGTTTCTGGACGCGTGCAATACATCGTATTGAACACATATTGCATGCATATTGCACGCGTATTGACAATAAATGTTCAATACAATAAAAAATGTTACAATATGTGTGCAATATGCCAGCAAGCGCTCCAACATGTGTGCAACATAGTATTGCAGTGAGCCCTCATGTATTGGAGACATATTGAAGTCCTGATGCAGAGAGTTATTTCAATATGCCTTCAACACATGTGTAGTATAGGGTTGGAGACATGCACCATGCATGTCGCAAACACTATGAAGGCATGTTGCAGATATATTGCTCACATATTGTATACATATTGTAAGTCAACATTCAATATGTTGGATACACACTGCGGACCTACTGCATACGTATTGAACATGTAAATTCAATATGTTGTATATATATTGTGGACCTATTGAATATGTATTGAAACGGAACATTCAGTATGTTGGATACATACTGCGGACATATTGCATACGTATTGAACATGTAAATTCAATATGTTGTATATATATTGTGGACCTATTGAATATGTATTGAAACGGAACATTCAGTATGTTGGATACATACTGCGGACCTATTGCATACGTATTGAACATGCAAATTCAATATGTTGTATATATATTGCGGACCTATTGCATATGTATTGAAACGGAACATTCAGTATGTTGGATACATACTGCGGACCTATTGCATACGTATTGAACATGCAAATTCAATATGTTGTATATATATTGCGGACCTATTGCATATGTACTGAAACGGAACATTCAGTATGTTGTATATATATTGCGGACCTAATGCATACGTATTGAACAAGCAAATTCAATATGCTATATATATACCGTGGACATATCGCATATGTATTGAAATAAAAGTTGCCTATGTCAAATATATACTATAGACCTATAACATACATATTGCACATTTGCAACATGCAGTGTGTTTACTATGTATCCACTATGCGTATGCTATGCGAGATAAACAAAATAAGAATACAGTCGTAGGGAACACTCGAGCATCTTTACTACGATTGACATGTATCTAGCTAGGCACAAAGAAATACGAATGGGACTATCAAATTTACAAATACACAAAATAGTGTTCTACTCGTGCACTCTCTATTTACAAGATGCCAACCTAAAATCAATGTATTCATCTAGAACGCTTGACGGGATGCTTGAAGTTGACGTTGTACTCGAGGCGGTCGATTTTCTCCATCTCGCTTTGCTCCAAAACAACCGATCTAAAATGGAAAATAAAGAGCCAACACTTAGTAAAAAAGCGGAAATGCACAAAAGAATATTCTATTGAAAACATAAAGGACTTATCAACCTAGAATGTTTGAAGGGATGCTTGAAGTTGACGTTGTACTCGAGGCGGTCGATTTCCTCAATTTCGCCTTGCTCGAAAACAGCCAATCTGAAAAGGAAAGTAAAGAGCCAACACTTAGTAAAAAGCGGAAAAGCAAAAAACAAACCTTTATTGAAAACATAATTAACAACCGAGCAACCTCAAATAAATGCGAATATGAACGCGAGATGAAAACCTAATATGACTTCGCCACGCCAACGTTTTCAGCGGATCTGAAAAACGAAACCAACCAACTAACGTTTAGTAAAGAAGAAAGAAATTAGCAGTCGTCAACGAAAGAAGCAAAGGAAAGTAACAGGGGGATGTGGAGTGAGTTGGGTTTGAACCAACTATTCCGAGTGCAAAGGACTCGCGGGAATTTCCCGTTCACTCCTAGTCAAAGTTTCACGCATGCCAAGTACGAGCGCGCGAAGCACACACAAAATGATACACACGCATAACCAAAACATGCACTGCAAACCAATGCCATATTGCAACCTGTGAGAATTAAAAATATCACAGCACGCAACTCACTGGCGAGGCTGCTGCAACACTGCTGACGGCGAACTGTGAAGAGAGCAATGACGTGAGTTTGAACTTTACCGTTCAGAAAAATCGAAGTGTTCAAAAACTTTCCCTGCCGTTCAGAAGTCACATCGGATCGACGCGTCATGCGAGCACGATCGACGATGACGACGATGATGACGATGCGATGTGTCAGACTTCAGTGAAAATATTACTTAAAATTATAGCGATATTATCAATTTCATCGTACTGGTCTAGTGGTTTCCCATCGATCTCATAGACTTGCGGTGACGGGTTCGAGCCCCATTGAAAGTTTTTTCGGTCCATACTGTGGGTCATTTCGGGTACTTCTTGAGCATTTTGGGGGTACTTCTTGAGTTACGATTTCGGCCGTTCGATTAACGAACGAGGGGTGCAGATTCTCCTAAAAATTAAAATTCCAAAATTGTTTCCCCGAAAATTGTTCAATCTGTTCAATACTACTGCAATACATGAGGGCTCACTGCAATACGTTAGCGCTTGCAGGCGTATTGAAATGGCGTATTGGAGATGGGTCGAAAAAGTGCCAAGTCAGTTTTGCGAAGATCCGTCTGACGTGGCACTGGCAAAGCTGACATCAGCAGTTTTCAATACATCTCCAATACGCCATTTCAATACGCCTGTAATCGCTAACGTATTGCAGTGAGCCCTCTTGTATTGCAGTAGTATTGAACAGATTCTCCTCTAAAAAGTTTTTTAAATTTTTGTAAAGGTCAATATGCGTGCAACCGCGTGCAACCGCCTGCAGGGCTCAAGGCAGGGATCACTTCAATACGTGAGGGCTCACTTCAATACGTGAGGGCGCACGTCAATACGTGAGGGCTCAAGACCTTGAGCCCTGCCTTTAGCCCCCCCTTTCAGTATGCTGCGGAAGTGTTGAAGTGAGCCCTAAAAAAGTTGAAAAAACATGTTCTTCAATTATGGTGAGACTTGTTATATGGACTCAGGAGCTATATTTTGCGACATAGCTTGTGTGCGTTTTTTGTGGGGGGTCCGAAAACCTACTTTTGGGTTATTGCTTTACTTGAAAGTTCCTTCAGCATATCGTCAATATGTCCGCAGTATATGTCCAACATGTTACAGCATACTTGCAGTACATTTTCGAAGGGTGATGGGCGTGGTAAAAGGGGACTTCAATGCAGTATGGTCCGAGGAGATCAAATTGTTCATGGTGAAAAGCGACCTCGCCATGAACGATCCCCTCAATCATCATCACCAAGTGATGCGGAGCGACATCGAACCGGCTTGCCTTCGGCTAGAGCCGCCGCCCTCGTCCAAGGGAAGGCGCCCCCCCCCGTACAACAATCTTCGTTAGCCAAGCGCGCGATGAGAAATCCCGCGCAAGGCGGGTGCTTAGCCGATCGAGAGCCGATCAAAGTCTTCCAATGCTCAGGAGGGTACATCCCTCAAACCCCCTCCCAATATCAAGCTCATATTCCCGGAAGGTTGGAGTACCGCGGAAGGCTTCCGCGACCCGGAGTATGAAACGATTACGAAGAAGGAACGCCTTTTGGCGTGGATTGCGCCTCCACATCTTCCAATATCTACGAGGGAACTGGAGTTGTCCGCGAGGTAGCACCCTTTCTCTTTCTTCTCGACGTTGAGGTTGTGTCTTTCTTGCTTCACAGGACTCTTTGCTACATGTATGCAACATGGTTACCATATGTTGCATACATATTGAGATTATATTGTAGGGATCCTGGAACACATTGCAGGAAAGTCGATGCGCACTATGTGGAAGTGGACACGGTATGGCATCATAAGTGGCTGCCAACGCGACTGCTCCCGCACGATTTCTCCAGATTGGCGCACGATTTATCTCCAGACAATACCGCGTGGCCGACTTGGTTACCACCTTCCGACATCTTGGAGCTAGAACCGGCAACGGTAACCTTTAAGGGGAAATCGTTTCGACTTGTTCCACCGGTGCCTAATTGCTTGCAACGGATTGTCGAAAGGATTCGTGGCATGCAAGAGGCAAGGTAAGGGACTCTCGCGGGGCATGATTTCCCTCCCACCATTCATCACGTGGCTCGCTGCAATAGTGTTGCAGTACGCTATCGTGATGGTTGCAGCATGTTGATGGGATGTTGAAAACATGTTGGGACGATATTGTGCAGAGATGCGGGCGAGGCGCCCCCCGAGGCGCACGAGGCCCAAAGCAAGGAGTCCCCCCCGCCGCCCAATGCCGAGGCACCCACGAGCCCTCCACTAGCCGGCGGGAGTGCAAGGTAAGGGACTCTCGTGGGGCATGGTTTTCCTCCCACCATTCCTCACGTGGCTCGCTGCAATAGTGCTGCAGCACGCTATCGTGATGGTTGCAGCATGTTGATGGGATGTTGAACACATGTTGGGACGATATTGTGCAGAGATGCGGGCGAGACGCCCCCCGAGGCGTACGAGGCCCAAAGCAAGGAGTCCCCCCCGCCGCCCAATGCTGAGGCACACTAGAGACGGGGACAGAGGGAAAGTGACAAGCCAGTGTTTCGTCCGCGCATCCTTCCCCAAGAATGATGCCGATGCCGATGACGAGTGGGAGGACAGGTACGACCTCAACCACCAGTTTGCATGCTTCTTTGCCTTTTCGTATATCTCTGCAACATATATGCAATACGTCCCCAACATATTGAGGGTATGTTGTACGTATATTACAAAAACATTGAACATTTCGTGCGCAGGCATGGTATCATCAACGCCATTCTGCGGGTTAGCATTGGCGGTGTGCTCTACACTTTTTTAAAGTGTGATTGGCTACCCGTGCCCACGGAAGCTCAGATCGCAAGCTTCAAGCTGAAGAACTGCTCCATCCTCGGCGTGGACAAGGTTACTTACTACACCTTCAACCCATGGGACACCTCCAAGTACACTATGGACAACCGAGAGCCCTACCTACTGGCCAATCAAGTCCAAGCGCAAGTAGTGATAGTCAAACACCCCTGCATGGATTCAGCGGTGATACTTGATACGAGCGACCGCAATATGGAGAAACTTGCACTCGTTGATAGGCCCGTAGGTAGTGATGGTCACTTTGACACATGCGGGAAGTGTAGAGTCGGTGGCGAGCTCCTTCTGTGTGAGAGGGCAGGCTGCAAAGAGGCTATGCACGTGCGATGCGCAGGGCTCACCGACATCCCCACTGGAATGTGGTACTGCAGAAAGTGTGATGACGCATAGTAGTGCCTCTGTACACATTTAATATACCTGTAATATACCAGATACGTATTGCGGACATATTGTAAGTATTGTGCAATATGTGAGCAGCAGGGGGGTCTTACCCCTTTACCCCATGCAGTCATGTGTTGCATAATTCACTCTGATTGTAGACATATTGCACATGTACTAAAGATATTCTGCATGAGGGAATGTTTCAATATGTGTTCAACACATATATTGCAAACGTGTTGAATGATTCATCTGATTGTAGACATATTGCACATGTACTAAAGATATTCTGCATGAGGGAATGTTTCAATATGTGTTCAACACATATATTGCAAACGTGTTGAATGATTCATCTGATTGTAGACATATTGCACATGTATTGAACGATTCCTTATGCGTGAATGTTTCAACATGTGTTTAACACATGTTCAGTACGTGTGTTGCAGGCGGTTGCAGACATATTGAACACCCCTCCAATCGTTTTGCCTTATTTCAATACATCGGGGCCCCAATTCAAAAAGCCCCCCAGAACCGACTTCTGCGATACGCGTCCAAATGCCGTGAAAACTTGTCCCCATAACGCTAGACCCTTCCTTAGATGATACCAAGTGCTAGTGGGTGAGTCTGACACCATTTGGGTGCCCATGCTAGCATACTCATTTTCGCTGTGTCCAGGCTGATCGCGGTTCAATAGTTTGGCCAATATGTTACACGTGTATTGGAATGTCCAGATATTAGCATACCGTCTTCAATATGCCTCCAATATGCCTCCAATACGTGTTCAACACGTGTATTGAACCCGTCTAGAAACGTAGGGCAGGGGCGGGTGTTCTCGGATACTAAGATGATATAAAATACTGAGTCAGGTGTTTTATAGCACACCGTGACACACGTGACAACGGACACTGGTGACACATCGGGCTGAGGGGTGACTGACAGGAGACCCACTGTGCCCCCCCCTTACAGTGGGGGTGGCAAGATTGGGCTCCCCGTGACACCACCTCACCCCGTGCGTGGGGTTGAGGTGTCACCAGGCAAAGAGACAGGAACAATGCAGGGTCTAGGAGCCAAACTGGCCCGAGCAGTCCGGCATGTGCCATCCCAAATTGTCCAAAGAGTCTGTCGCTAACTAAATCTAAAGAGTTCGGTTCCCTCGAGAGTCAATCACAAACCGTGCAGGCATGGAGAAGGGTCTTCGTCGAACTGTGCTGTCTCTACTTAATCTTGCTTGGGGCGGCGTCACCCTCGATCGCATGCGTCAAGCGCCAGTGAGGCAATAATCACCCATACAACGTTCAACCAACGCCGGTGCGATGCCAGAGCCAAAAGCGGCCTGGCACCACCAGAGCGGATGCGTCAACGAAGAGGGGGCAGGGGGATGGAGGGTGAAAAATGCGGCGCGCCCCCACTCTGCCGCCAATGAGCGCGCAAGCAGAGGGGAGAATCGGTGTGATTGGTGTTGCAACACCACCGCACACCACCACACAGAGGCCAAGGGGCACGAAGGGTGGAGCGGAGAGCGGAGGATGCTGCGGACGCAAGTCGTCGTGCTCAGAGTTGTCGTCATTGGCGAAGGCGATAGACACGATGTTGGTGTCTGGTGCATAAGCACCACCAGACACCACCAGACCATAGCCAGGTGCAGGATGCCGTCGACGGACTCGAAAAGATGCCAACGCTGAATGAACAGCGGGCATGCGCGCATTCTGGCGGTCAGCGGACATGGTGGCTGACCGCTGGCTGGATAATTCCGCGAACGCCAAGTTAGGGTTCTCAAGCGAAGACATAACTTTCTGAAAAATGAACCAAATCCAACGATGGATGAGTCAAATTGGGGTAGATTTTGACGAGGAAGACGTCGGTGACGTCAAACAAGTCGTGCGGCAAGCCAGTTGTCCTGCAGGAGCGGCGCTGCTGTGCAGAAAGGCGAGGGCGCGTTTGGGTGCGTGTCGAAAACGTAACTCTTCGTAAAATTAACCAAATCGGGCGATGTAAAAGCCAAATTGGGGTGAAATTCGACGAGGAAAACGGCGGTGAGGTCAAAAATAACGTGCGGTAAGCCAGTTTTGCCACAGTTCGGGCGCTGCTGTCCAGAGTGTAGGGCACGTAGTTGGGAATGTTGGAACTTGCGTAAAAACAACGGGGCTCAACTCCAGCCCAAATTGCCAACGGTTTGGTAATAAAATTTTGAACGCGGCCGCGATCTCCAACGGTGGCCGAGGTCTTAATGTGGTTGCGGACGACGACGTGCGTCAGCTGCCGGCGGCGTGCGGCGGTTACAAGGAGAATCGGCGTGCTCCCCAGGGATCCAAAGTAATAAACGGTTTGGTGATAAAATTTTGAACGCGGCCGCGATCCTCAACGGTGGCCGAGGCCTAGATGTGGTTGCTGACGGCGACGTGCGTCAGTTGCCGGCGGCGTGCGGCGGTTACAAGGAGAATCGGCGTGCTCTCCAGGGATCCAAAGCAACAAACGAACACCCACAAGTGGTGGCCGATAACCTGACAAGAAGTGAGATATATAGGCAGATATATATACTCGAGTGCGTGTGTGCAGAACAGTCTCGCAGGGGCGGGTGTTCTCGGATACTAAGATGATATAAAATACTGAGTCAGGTGTTTTATAGCACACCGTGACACACGTGACAACGGACACTGGTGACACATCGGGCTGAGGGGTGACAGACAGGAGACCCACTGTGCCCCCCCCTTACAGTGGGGGTGGCAAGATTGGGCTCCCCGTGAGTTAGTGTCAACTGGGCAGCCCAGGTATTTGATTATAAACGAAGCTATCATTTTGTCTAATTCAATTGCAACATTCTTTGAGGAGTTGGCAATTGCTGAGTTAACTTTAAGGGGGTACGCCATCCTCGGAACTACAACCGCATTTGTAACATATCTTACGTGGTGTAGAGTCATGTGTTGCAGTTGCATGGATGTGAGAGTGGATTTAAGTCTGTCGATAAGGAATTCCGCCTGGTTGTCCCATTCCCCATTTAGTGCAAACCATACCCCGAGGTATCTGTTTACCTCTTTGCTGTTAGAGAAATCGAGAAATTCTGGTGACTCAGGGGGTATCCATTTCGCATCAATGGAAGGACTCGAGTCATTGGTATTGGGCTCCTGGTGACCCCCAGAGATGAGTAAATCATCAGACAGGTCATATCGTGTTACTATTTTGCCCTGGGGTTTGATGCGCTTTCTGTAAGAGTATTTGGATTTCTTAACATTGATGGGAATGCCGATGAAGCTCATAAATTCATTAACTATACCTAGCATGTCTTGAACTTCGTCTTTAGTTTTCCCCACGAGCATGATGTCATCACAGAAGAACCGTGCAAAGATATTTAAAGGGGTGTCCTTTTCTAATAAGTTTTGAGAGGGAGGAATAACATTATTTCCTGGTTTGTCTGGTCTATGGCGCTCCGAGTTGAGTTCGTATCCATATGTGGTTCCTGTCGGGTT
>LGRX02035755.1:8775-77531 GCA_001247695.2 Cymbomonas tetramitiformis
TTTGGCTTAGAGTGGGGGGCTTTGGGCCGTTATGTTCGAGAAAGGGGGGGGGGCTTTCGGCCTTTTCGCGGGAAAAAGGCGGGGTGGGGTGTGGGCTTTAGGCTTGAGGTCCAAACCCCCAATGTATTTACCGGGCATTTTCTTTTTAATTCGTCGACGTCCTATTAAACAAGGAAGAACTTAGAGCTATATTTTCCACCATGGCGACGCGGCGGGTTTTTCTCAACGTTGGGCAAGCGGAATTCGCCAAGCAGCTTGTTACCAAGGCTTCACGTGAGTGCCTCATCAAATTACTTGTTCCCCATAGTGAGCCCGTTATTCTTGTTTTTTTGAATGGTAACCCAATTGCACTGTGCTTTTATCAAACAGCGCAGTCAGCATTTTTCGCGACCGCAATAGAGATCCACCCGTGTTTGAGATATCTTATCATTGATTTGGATATGAAGTAATGAAGCATTGAATATATATATATATATATATATACATATGAAGCACTGGTTGGTGGGCGAGCGCCCGAGACACACACAACCTCCATGCCGTATAGGTGCGAGTCTGTAAATGATGTCTCCAATGCTTTTAGTTGTTGTTTGCATATGTAAGCGTAAATGTGCATCAAGCATTATGTTAATCCTATTACTTTATAGCAATTTCAACCAAAATTGGTGTGTATGTAAAGTCTACACGAATAAGTGTTTCAGCATGCCGGAGTAGAGCATTACACGTATGTACCATGTGTAAGTATCACATCCCTCCCGCGTCGTCGTCATGCGGAAAGATGCATATCGACGTATGTGGATGTAGCGCCATCAAGATTATTACGCACAACAAATATATTAACCTTGAATGTCCCATGGTTGCGGTTAGTTCCGACTTCGATAATAAAAGTGAAATGAAGTCTGCATAATTTGCGTGTCCGGAGGGGGGAGGAGGGGCTCCGGTGATCGTGTCCTCAGGGTAGGGGGGGTCGGTATGCATGGTTGTCCTCAGGGGGGGAGGGGGTTCAAGCAACGTGCCTTCCACCCCCCCCCATAGGACAATAAATGGAACAGCCCTTAGCAGCAGAGCGGGTAAGGTGCTTGCCCGCAGGCGGTGACCCTTCCCGCTTCTGCCGCTTCAGGTCACGAATGTCCTGCTGCATGCGCTCCAGCTGCTTCTGCAGACTGGACAACGCCGCAGCTAGGTCAGACGCGCCATCGCCGAATGACAGAGCAGAAACAGGGGTGTCAGAGATTTTCAGGCCGTGGCGGAACTGCTCCCGCACACGAGCCTGAATAGTCAAAAGAGACACGCCCTGCCGCTGGTCAGCCCGAGCCAAGGAATTAGCCAAGTCACGGTACAAAGCCGAATTGCCGAGAGCCTTGAGAAACTGCCGCTTCACCGCGTCCTCTGGCAAGTTGTGGGAACGCTGAACGTCCCGCAACAGGCCATTGAACTCACGGATTCCACGGTCAGGATCTCCGCTGCTGGGGATGCGAACCGCCAGCAGCGACTCAAAAGAGTCAAAGGGCTCTGAGCGTTCCTGGAGCATGCGTACCACCTCTAGGGCAGCACGCTTGCCATCTCCAGGAACGTCAGACCCAGAGGCCTCAAGCCAATCGCGAGCAGGCGAGCCAGGCCGAGCCAGAAAAGTCAGAGCCGAAAGCAGCAATTCATTTGCCTCATGCCTAGCCTCAACAGTGGCGTTGGCCAAGTCAAACAGGGGAGCAAATGCCTGTGACTGAAGCAAGAACTGCGTGCGTAGCTCATGCATCAATTGTGAAAAATTGTCAACCGCATCTGTCTCTGTACCAGCGAAGCGTTCCGACTTGTCGCCAAGTATCTTGGTGGCAACGACTTTCGCAACCTTCCTGTCAAAATTGTCTCGAGCAAGCTGCTGAAATTTCTCAAGAACCTCCCTCGCAGCTGCGGTGGTCGGAGCTGGCAGCTGCGGTGTCTGTGGCGTCGCTGAGTGCTGTGCACCCACATCATCAAAAATCGTTTCTAATCTACGGACGCGAGACCGCGTCATTCTATTCGCTGTGGTAACCATGATGGAGAGACAACGAAAGAGTCGAGCTAAGCAAGGGTGGTGGTGCAAGATTTTCGCAGCGGCCAGATAACCCGTAGAAGTCTCAGCAGAATAGATCGAAAATCACAGGTCGTGAGCGGAAGAATGAGAGCGGCCAAAATGTACAACGTGTGGAGCGACCTCGCCAGGGCCAGTGGCGCACGATGCGAATCAACCCTCGCTGCGACGATACTGCTGTAAAATAAAAAACAATCCGTCACAAACTGATCTCCTGCGCAGCGAAGGCGAGCACAACGCGTGCCGCCATCACTGCCATGCTAAATAAAAGGCCATACTGCGAGAATAATACACCACCGCCCAAGTGGGCGCTCAACCCCTCCTACGTCCTACTTAGCCGAACATGGCAACAGCAAGGCGCTGTGCCATCATCAGAATCACCGGAAAGCCGGTGCGGGCCATAACCTGCGAGAAAGACAGATCCGCTGTCCGGCTAAGCTCGCTGAGCATCAAACTGATAATCACATAAACAGTGTCTGGCCGAGGCTTTATGCTCTCGGAAACCCAGACAGTGAAACAAGACTGTACTACTGTACTGTACTACTGTACAGTACAGTGCTAGGATGTCACGGACACGATACGGAAGCAGGGTCAGGCTAGGGGCTAGTCAGAGCCCATAATAACTAAGCCTAAACCCGAAGTCCAGCAGACACTGCGGAATTTAACCATGTCTGGCTAAACAGCGACGCTTGAGATGGAGTGAGGGGCTCCACTAGAGGCGCGGCGGAGCGGTATGGCCTAGCTAGCTGATGCTTGGTTGATTGGATTTACGGGAGGCTTGTGCACGACGCGGACTCATTTGCCTCGCTTCGCGTTGGTTGACGTTGGAAATTTTGGTCGGATCCGACACCACTTTCCTTGGCCGCGTCACTCTGCATCCACATGCACGTGAGGAGATTTTTGCGCCACGGCTTTCCCTTGCTTTCCTCGACAACAGCATTACGACTTTTGGCCGCCGCTCCTTCCGCACCTCGTCCCATTTTCCCTCGCTTCATCTCTACAGTCTTCTACACCATGGTTGCGACTAGATTAACATCAAGTATGGCGTCTCGCCGACGCTCTTTAGCTACGATTTTCGACTCCGCTGCTGCCCGTAATTCCGTCACGCCGGCTACGCCGGCACCTGCTGGTGTTCCGGCTGCGAACTCCGCCCAAGCTGTTTTCTTGGCGGGTGTTCGCTCGCTCACCCGTGAGCGGTTCGACGAGAGCGTGGCGAAGCACGTGATCCGGAAATGTTTCCGTGAGAAGCATGACCGATTCACGGGAACGGAGCCCAACG
Source organism: Cymbomonas tetramitiformis (assembly GCA_001247695.2). Taxonomy (NCBI): domain Eukaryota; kingdom Viridiplantae; phylum Chlorophyta; class Pyramimonadophyceae; order Pyramimonadales; family Pyramimonadaceae; genus Cymbomonas; species Cymbomonas tetramitiformis. The sequence continues at coordinate 12,120 of LGRX02035755.1, forward strand.
CGCAGGTGCTTCTCTCCAAGCTGGTGCCTGCTCTCCAGGAGGCGTTCGAAGCGCAGGATGCTTTGTTTGCGCCGATGTTCGACTTGGAGGACTCCACGTTGGCCGTACGTCCCGAGGCCAACAAACTTCTTTTTTCAACGCTCGAGCTCATCGTATGTCCCGCCTCTCCAGCGGGTGACGACTGGCTCGAGGCCTCTGCGACGTTGCAGGTTGCACCCGCTGGACGGCAAGCGAGCCCTTCTGGAGCTCGCACGGCGTCTGCTGGACTCCGGTGCACCCTTCCAGGGGACATCGGATCTCCTTGGCGTCCGCTTGAAGGCCCACACCGACCCGTCCGAGTCCATCACGGACTTCAACGCGGCCTTACGGTCTGCCAAGAGGCGCAACACTCTCGACGATGACGAGGTGAAGGAGCTGTTCCTCGCGGCGCTGGACCCAGGATTCTACGCGCCGGTGGTGTCGCGACTCTTCACACACCAGCAGCGGGCGGCCGTGGACCTCCTCACCATTCAGCAATGGGTCCTCGAGTGCTACGCCCGACACGTTGCAGCCGGTACGCACACTGCCTCGTTCACCCTGTCCGCGGCAGCCGTGGCCACTGACGGCGACACCTCGCAGCTGTCCGACCTCACGGCCATCATCCTCGACGTGAAGCGGCAGCTGAAGGTCCTCACGGACAAGGTCAACGGGCGGGGTTTTACCCCGCGAGCGGACAAGAACAAAATCGGCAACGGGGGAGGCGGCTCCGGTGTTCGTTTTGCGGCAGGTGACCTCCCGACGGGGGGAAACTGGCCGCAGTCGCAGGCGAGGAAGCGCGTTGCCTTTCACAAAGGCAGCGGCGACTTCATTCCGTTCTGCCAAAATTCAACGTGCAAGAAAGACGAGGCCCGCCACTGGCACCGCGACTGCCCGAACGGCGGCAAGCACGGCGCTGGGGGAAGCTTCCACAGCTTCTCCCTCGGTGACATCGAGAACGACTTGCTGGCGGAGCAGTTTCAGACGGCCATGGACGAGCACGACGGCGAGCGGTTCGATGCGCTCTGCCTTCTAGCGGGAGGTAAGCCGGAGATGCTCGACGGCGTTTCGGCGTGTGCCTTCGGGCTCGAACCGGAGCGGACGGACGGTGCGTTGCAGGACTTCCTACCCTACTGCCAGCCTGCCACCCACATGGGGGGCTTCACAATGGGTGGTGTGGCAGAAGGCATCTCGGCTGCCGCTTGCACGCATGTCCGCGAGGACGCACCGCCGGCGCCACCGCCGACGGCAATCACGCATATTTACCCGGACGAGTCGGAGGCGTCCGACGTCGGTGACATGATGCCGGTGGACCCCATGCACGCGCACGAGCCTGACCTCTGCTTTGCGGACCGGATCGCGCGGATGGGGGGACTCTCGATCACGGCTGAGGGCAGGGACTTGGCGATGCGGTACATGCACGCCGAGTCGGAGACCGACTCTTGCGACGGCGACGCGGACGGGTCTGCAGCTGGGTATGACCCTATTGACGGTGAGGATGCGGTCCCGCGGCCTCTAGCATCTCGTCGGGGATGCGGTGCGCCGCCTTGGGGGTTTGGCCGCTCTTCGGCAATTGCGGTGATGGTGTCTTGGTGTGCGCATTCTTCTGTAATAATAATAATAAAACATTTACGTCGATGAGTAAGGCAACGCCTTCGGAACGATCTACTCGAGTCTGTTCCCCTCATACATGACAGTCTGCTAGGCAGGAAGCATTCCACAAAGCGTGGAAGCAGGGGTGGCAAAGCACTAATGAAAGCGTGTCTGCCACCTTCTTCTGTGTTTGCGCCACCGCGGCGCCAATCTCGGCTGCCACTCTTGGCGAGGCATGTGCACCGGACCACACCGGCCTGGAGGTCGGTGGTGCTGCCGAGGCAACCACCAGCGAGCCCGCATTCACTTCTGCGGCACCGGCTGCTATTCCGCCGCGCCGGCACGGCCGGCACCGTGCTCGGCAGGGGCTTCACAATGCGCCGATCGGGCTTTACATCTTGGTACACCCGCCCCCTCCACCGTTGTATTGGGATGCCCCACCGTCACCGGACTATTCACCGGGCCCGACTACGGACGAGGAGGACGGGGAAGATCCCTCGCACGACGATCGAGACCTTTCGGATTTCTTCTGGAGCTCTACAAATGATTCAATCACAGCAACGACATCTTCAATTCACGGCACCATGACTGTGCTGCGGGCTGGCACAGCAGTGCCACCGCCAACTAGTGGCTAGGAGGTTAATCATGCCGCTCCTGCGCAGTGAGATTGACCGTAGCTGTATGTGCAGAGGGGTCCGATCACGGACCGGTTTCAGATTTACAACTCTTGACTGGGAACCGCCCTGCCAGAAAGGACAGGCCTTCCCTTAGAGCCCAATTTCCACCGCTGTAGATGGTGTTTGTTCACAGGTTTCCACTTCGGCTAGCCAGTCACCACACTAGGTGGTGTGCTGGAACAGTCACACCGCTTGCTTTGTGACTCTTCCTATAGTAGTGTGTATGACTGTCACCCGAACCCGAACCCTAACTGTTTATGCCCGTTATATCGGGTTAACTTATCAACTTTATTACATTCTGAGAAAGCCTATCACGGAGTGAATATATCCCGAGTCCTAGGGGTATATCCAACAGGGAAGCCAATCAGAACATGCCAGCTCAAAGATGCCATTGCAATACGACTTTTGTAAGTGCACAAATGGCAAATCACCATTGGTTGTCGATGACGAGCGAGGGACAAGGCGAATGGCGTTCCCATGGTGGGAGGGGCGGGGTTGGGGTTGGAACAACATCCTTCCTACCTGACGCTTTTTGGCAGGGCCCTTACCATGTGCACCCACCGTATCGGGGAAGCCAATCAGAACATGCCATCTGAGATGCCATTGCAGTACGACTTTTGTAAGTGCACAAATGGCAAATCACCATTGGTTGTCGATGACGAGCGAGCGACAATCCATACTGTAGGCATGAAATCTACTAAAGTGACGATGACGTGGAAACTACTAAAGTGACGTGGCAAAAAGTACCATTTGAGCTCTGAGAGCAGTGCTACCCTACGATCAGTCGATGGATCCGTCGATGACGTGCGAGCGACAAGCAAGTTATGGCTTATGGCTATGGCTGTCTTTGTCACGCCAGACGACAGCGCGCAGCGACATCGACAGCGACATGCTGATGATAGGTGACATGACATGACATATGACATGACAAATGCCACCATACATCGTACACCATCTTTACACCATTCAACAGATCGTCCGTTCATTTCAGATCCAACGATTCGATATTCATGTATCGTGGCGCATCCTCGCATGTTCATGCCACCTTGCCACGACAGCGCACAGCGTTTATGATGCCGCTGCCGCGACACGATGATGCTTTGATATCCATATCCATAGAGCCCTACTGTACTGTATGGTACACATCGTGGAATCTGGAATGATTTTACAATCATCAATCGAATGTAGAAAAGAATGTTACGTTACACCCGTCACGTGCGGTGGGGTTTCAGTTTCTGAGTTCGCCCGCGGTTCAGGGGTCACGAAAGCCAGCGCAGGAACCATTTCAGCTACATTGTCGCTGTTCTGTGAAAATCAAACATCGCACCAGAGAGTTCAGAGTGACAGCGGCCTCATTGAATATGAAAATGGACCGTTGCATAGTGCGCTCAAACGTCCGAGCAAGCCTACGACGCACGGCTGCCCAAAGCGCTCATGCACACACATCGTCGCACACCTCGTCAGTTCTTTCCCGAAAGCTTTCTAAAAACCAGGGCCATCATGCACGCTGTCTGCATTTCGCCACGGCTACAACTGTCAAGAGAGTGCGACGAACAAGTCGATTGCAAGTCCACAACCTCAGTGCTAAAGAAAAAGATCCTCGGGTTTCAAAGCCAAAGCGACTTTCGCTTCTTGGGAGAGAAAACGACAGTTCTCAAAGTTCTACCGATTTGACTGAGAAAAAACCTTCTTGGAATATCTGGGACTCCCAGGCATATTTGGAAAAATGGGAGGTGAGGGTTTGACCTGCACTCGCCAGAACCCTATAAACCCTAATGACCCCTAGAAGTCTGGAAAGGGTGGTTTTCGATGTAACACAACTTTAACTGAAAGAGCAGCAAGACATTCTATCACATTGTATAGGTGAAGAGATACAAGGTTGGTGGGTTTGTTGAAATTAGACAATCGAGATCCGAGCAACAGTATGCGAAGCCGAATGTTAATTGCTTTCTGTTCCGTGCAGGTTCCTTGGGGGTTTCCTACTCTCGCCGCCGGAATGGTTGGATGGGCCGTAAGTTTTGTGATAGTAGGCGGTAAGAAAAACGCTTCTGACGTACGTTTTTGTGGAATGCTTGAGTTCTTGGTTCTGCTGCAAGAGCGTACGGAACATGCAATGGCACCTTTGAGAACAGAGTTAGAGGCACGACCGGATTTCAAGACGGAATATTTCCTTGTATTCTGGTAATGTTTCGTTGTTGCAGTAGCATACTATGAGCATTTCCTTGCATTCTGCAAAGTCTGAGCCCGGAATCGCAGAAGGCTACTGCCTTTTTGTAACTGCGGGGCTCGGTTCTCGAATGGTGTATAAACAGAGCACAACAGACTACTGAAGCTATATTTAGATTGAATATTCCACTGTTTGTGCACAGGTTGCTGGTGAATGGCTTATTAATTATGTGAGGTGGAAGGTACTACAGGGGCTCTAGTACCAGCGGTGGCCGCTGCATTGGGGGTCGAACTTGGTTCCCTCAGTCCCCAGGAGCTTCCCCTTTACACTGTGGCAGTCCAGGTCAGTAATTCAGGTTGGCGCGTAGCACTTGCAAGCAAACGCCATACCGACCGTATTCGAAGTATGACGTTCCCTTCGTGCAAGAGGTGTGCAGATTTCATGTAACGCGATACTGGGTTGCAGGTAACGGAAACTGTGGTTGGCATCGGCCTGATCAATGCGGTCTGCTCCAAATGGAAGCCTCTGCCGGAGGACCTCTTCAAAATCGAACTGTGAGTTAGGAACTGCCTTTTGCGACCTTCCAGCCATACCGAATAACGTTGATCCTTTCGCAATCCAAACGCACATCCCTCAAAGCCGTAAAAATCGCCCCTCTAAGTTGTCAAGCCGTTCGAAGCGAGTGGCGAACGTCCTGAAGGCGCATCGCCGCAAAGCAACCGTGCGGCAAAGCGCCGACCAGGGGCTTGCTAACGCTGTCCGTGGAGGGCCTGGCCACCCGCAGGTCGAATCCACTTACACCACCGTATGGCTGGCTCGGCTGGGGTATCCTTGGCTACTCAAGCACGTTTTTTGTGGTGACCTTCACCACGATTCTATCGTCAGCCTTGAGCATACAGGTATGCCGCGGATCTGTCGGGTACCTGTGTCCGGCTCTAGGCACAGTTGACTGCAACTACAGTTTCCTAGGATGCGATGTGCACGCAGCACTTGCGCTGAACTGAACTTCACTGTTACCTGCCGTATACCGTTCGCCCTCGACCTCCAGAGGGGAGAAGCAGGACTGACCTCTCGAGCATAACTGCATATGAGAGTGCAAGCTTTGAGAAAGGCAGAGGCACTGTAACATCTCCTTGCTTGAATGCTACTGGCTGAGTATTGGGGATGCAACGTGTGTCTTGGATTGACTCTACGTTGTATTGGGCACGTGACACTCCAGGAAGAAGGCACTGGCACAGCCGACAATATCATTCCTATGGTGCGCTGCGAAATTCAGGGAGAGGATAGGAAGATATCTCACCTAAGAGTGCTGTGTCAAGTCTCACGACAGTCAGTTCATGTTGACTTGGTCAGCTTCCTGGTGCTCAGGCCACCTGCTTGACTTCCTACATAGCTAGCAGCTTGGTCAGCTTCCTGGTGCTCAGGCCACCTGCTTGACTTCCTACATAGCTAGCAGCTTGGTCAGCTTCCTGGTGCTCAGACCACCTGCTTGTTGCAAAACGAATTATTTCCTTTGAAATTTCCTGTTTGAAGATTCCGTGAGTAAAATTTTGCGAGTGGAGCAGGTCGAGTCGATTAGCTTCGAGAATGCCGTTTACCTTCTTATTGTTACCTCCGTGGTACGGCCCATCTCTGTTTGGTGAATGAGTTGGGCATATGTCAAGGCGTGGGTGATCCCTGGAATTCTGAGGAGAGCACGTTACTGAGATGGTTCTAAATTTCTCATGAAATATGTTTAGAGGGAGGTGAGTGGGAGATACCGGCGCCTGGTGGCAGCTTGCGCCGCTGCTGGAGGAGTATGTGTTCCGCGGGTTTCTCCTCACTTCACTAACCAAGTGGTGCGCATCTCCTGCCGGTCCCTATCTGTTTCACCTTAGGCGCATGCGATCTCATGAGATCATGGCGGGGGTCTAGCAAAGCTCTGGGCACCATCACACTAATGCCTGGGGCCTCGCGCTCCTCTTGTGCATGTGCATTAGCATCATTCCGACCACTGATGCGTCTTGTGTGCCATGTGTGCACTCAGGGTGCCTACCCCAGTGGCGATTGTTGGCAGTGCTGCAGCGTTTGCTTGTGCTCACTTTGCTCCGCGGGACGTGCCTCAGCTGGTGAGCCAATCCATTGCCTCCGCCAATATGGCTCGGGGATTTCGATCTTTTGTGCTTTCCGATCTGAAAGCTGAATGTCCTGATGACGACCTCGCTATAATTGCGCCTATTGCTGACTGTTTGTCAGGATCGCAAGACATTTCTTATGAATTCTGCAATGGAAATGCTCTTGCCTCGCAGAAGCGTTTTTCTATGCAACATCTTGTAGACATTCGTGCGGATACATATTTAGATCAACAGCTGCAGGCGGCCGCAGGCATGCGTCCCATGTTTTGAGTGATTGGCTGCAGATGGCTTTATGCAGATGTAGATGTCATCTGCGCCCATCCCATATTCGGGGTGGGATAGCATTTCACCATATGGACAAGTGACGTACACAGACTGCAGTATTTTGGCTCTCTGCATGCCTATGAGATGACGGTTATCGGAGATTGCTGGCAGTGAGCACTGGAGCCTACACAAATCACCAGAGCCTAAAAATTGCATCATCCGCCTGCATGTTTAACTAACTCTGGGGTGGGTACTTGTTCGCCAGTTTGCACTTGGGCTAGTGTTAGGGACGACATATGTCCGATCACGCAATCTTCTCACTCCCATGCTGGTTAGTTTCTAGTTGGTTTCTCTCTTCCTTTCTAGAGTCTTCTTTTTGTTGCAACGCTTCATATTTGACAAAGTTTGCAAGCCAATGACGCAAAGTTATTTCCCTTAAGTAGCAAAAGTTGAAGGACACCAATATTGCACATTGATCTGCATTTATTTCCTGACAGGTGCACTCTTTCTGGAATTCTGGCGTACTCTTTTTATTAGTTTTTTTGACTTGGCAAGGATATGATGTAACGGAGCTTATGTATATACATCCTATTGGGATGGATAGATTTTAGATATTTCATTGAACTGCCTCAGCATATGCGGAGTGGGGCAAGAACTAGATTTCTTCTGAAGAGAACTAAAACCATACGCCATCAGAACACTTAAAATGCATACTCAGTGCGAGCATTGCAGAGATGGACATATGAACTATTGTACTGTACCAGTGCGCCGCATCAACAGTACATCCATTATTTAACGAGTGATTTTGGATGATTTTTCGATTGCTACTAAAAGTAATTATATGCCTTACTGCCTTGTCTTCACGATATCTCATCTTAAACATTTGCAACCCCCACTTAACGCCTTAAGCATAGATGGTATCTTACCGCCATAAGGTTGCCATTACAAGTTCAGTCCCATACTCCCATTACCGGTAGTGAAAAGCTGAATATGGAGAATGCGGTGAGAACGCGACTTGACATGAAAGAGCGAGTGAATAGAATAGCGCAGGTCGTGTTTCTACACATCAAGGCCTTACATCTGAGAGGCAACATTTTTATGACTTGCGCTGGAACACGGGGGCTCGTCGATGCCGTGGGTCTCTGTTGTATACCGGAGAGATCAGACGTGTCTACGATAGGAGTTACACCGGCATGGACACATATGGAGATGTGCTGGCACAGACTGGCCTGCGTGACCGGGGCTTCACCGCAATTTTAACCTCTCCACATTTTTTTATTGCGGTCCGCTTGTTCTGGCATGGGCGGTGCAACAAAACGTTGATTTGTTTGCACGTAGCCGGGGACTACTTCTCCAACGCACCTCCCTGCCGCCGTAACGTCTTGCGGGCATACCGAGCACAATCAACGTCTGCTCTAGAGCTCTACTGCGCGTATGGGCTCCCGCTAGTGCAACGGGGCGTAAAATGCGGCATTGCATATGTTCATAGTTTTATTTGGGACCCAGGCCGTGTGCCGGCGAGCCTTAAGGACACAGCAAGGAGCGTGCACTGTATTTCGCAACAGGGTGTGAGTGTTTTAACAGGCCCGGCTGAAGAAAGACCGGAGTTCCGAAACTCGATGGAGGAGTTGAGGTAGGCATGGCAGCTTTGCCTATGGAGCAGATTAACCCTAGCCTGCCCTCGATCCACCTGGAACTCTTGGACAGCACAGAGATCTATTTCTTGCATGAGTACCGGGCACTATTAAATAAAGTATAGTTTGCACAGGTTGGCCGGACGTTTCACGTCCGGATTTACATTGAGCAAACCAATGATGAGATCGGGGGGGATAAACCCTAGACGTTAAAAGGCTCGCTAGGATAAAGCCTAACATCCCCCCGAGCAAAGCCCCGGTGAAAATTTACTCGTATATCGTCGCCAAAAGTAGAATTGTGCTCAGCATCGGCAAATATAGTAATATGGTACTATCACACCACGGAGTGAAACTGCAAAATAATCCTTAATTAAGACTGAAACAATTCGAAAACGCAGTGTTTTTTCTCTTCAAGATAACGTGCTACAAGAGGGTATATTCGACTAAGTGAGATGTACCAAGCAAGTGGCAATGGCCCAACGCAACTTTAGGAGAAAAGCTGGCTGGTTTTAAAAGTTAAGAGATTGGCAAAAATAAGAAATACGGAGGCTGGCTAGAAACCCAAGACATTTTCTTGAAATATAGCAAATAAGATAGACTAATTAAAGCTGTAAATTATGATAAAAGTAGGGGACCTTCCCTAAAGTAGACCTTCCCTAACATCACTAAGAAGTTGTCGCAATTGTGAACGTGTTCCGTCGTCCATCGTAGTGGGCGACTTTTTCGAAGTGAGAATCTACTGCGAATCCAGTAAGAGGAAAAAATGGTTTTTACACTTAAGAATGAGAAAAGCTAGCTGGCAAAATAATCGGGGTTCTCTTATTTCATTGGCTCTCTCTTAAGTAGTCATCATAGATTTCAGGGTCAGCCAACTTTTATGCGGGGCGTCATGGGGGCGCTCGCGCTTTAAAATTTGCATTTCTTAGGGGTACACAAACCCCTAGATTGCCCGTGCAAGCCGTTAGGCTCTCCCCAGACCGAAAACGTGCTGCTAGGGCGTACTCGGGCGTTGGCGTATGCTGGGGGGTAGGCCTGGGCGCGATGGCAGAAGGGCCCCCGTGCGTTGGTGCATGTTGTTAGGGGTATCCCATGTCCTATCTCCACCCCCCAGAGCAATGTTCGCCCGCCCTTGGTCGCCACTTACTGTATACGTCCCGTTTGGCTTGAGTATCTTGAAGTGGTTTAGTTTGCCATCCGCTCCCGTCGTTTTGAGGTCGGTGTGGAATTGTTTCACAAATTTGAATTCCATTTTCAATGCCTGTTATGGCCGACTTGGCGAGGTTAATTTTAAGATTGCTCCATTCCGAGTATGCCTGGAGCTTGCGTAGTTGCGCTCGCATGTCAAATATTGTCGGGCACAGTATGAGCAGGTCGTCTACGGACGCCCCCGCTGTTGTGCGGAGGGGCCCTAGTCTGCCTTGTTCCGCCGCGTGCTTGTGTTTGTATCCATGCTCCCCTACCTCCAGCCACCTCAGTAGCGGTTCTTGGTATATTATGAAGAGGAGAGGGCTCATGTTATCTCCCTGCAGGAGCCCTCTTTGCGGTACTTCGTATTGTTTTGAGGGAGGTTTCCCCCACTACCCTGCTGCACATGGACATAGTGTCACAGCTTTGTGTTCCGAGGACATCCTGCACCACCTGTGTGGGGTCCTCGGGTATCCCCAGGTATTCCATAATGTGCATGCGTTTGTTGTGGTCCACTGAGCCGTATGCATTTTCGAAGTCCACGTAGAGGCCACGGAGTTCCTGCCCCGAGACGTTGGCGTCTTCTATCGCATTGGTTACCCTGGTTGGCTACTATCCCGCAGTCCTTGTGGGAGGACCAGATTTGAATGTGGTCCTCCCACAAGGACCTATTTTCAAATAATTTAATTGAACATCCGGAAGAAGTCAATTTTGCTCCGGAAAGAAGCAACTTTTCAACTTGTTTCCGGAACAAACCGATTTTGCTCCGGAAAGAAGCAACTTTTCAACTTGTTTCCGGAACAAGCCACATTTGCTCCGGGGAAAATCAATGTTTCTCAAAAAAGTACCTAAAAAAGTTACTTGTTCCGGAAACTAGTCACACTTGCTCCTGGAATAACATTTCGCCTGGGTAATTAGATAGCCGGAGTAGTTTGTAACCATGGGGTGGTTGGGCTCGTTGTTTTGCCGCTCTGTTCGCCCTGCTTTTGTTCCTTCTGTGTTTGCGGCTTTGAGTTTTCTCGTTCGGCCTGCTTCTATATTTTGCTCGTGTGTAACTCTTTGCCGCCGTCCCTGCCGTTGCAGCAGCCAGTATCGTTATGAGGAGGAGAGCCGTAGCTGGCGCGTCAGTATGTCCTGGCCCCGTCGTGTCGCGCTGCATTTGTTGTGAGACGTTTTGTTCCCGGGTACTTCCCGTTGTCGGGTTTATGGTTACAGCGTTGCATGACCCTACAGGGTATGATGTAGCAACCCTGATGTCATTTGCTGGGTGGCGTTCATTTTTTGTGACTATTCGCACCATTGTGTTGAAATATTTTCCAATTTCACGGTGTTTACCAAATCATCGAACTCGCTGACGTCATCCTCAGTGTCATATTCACCAGGCGTGTCATACTCCCACTTCGGACTGGCAGTATCAATGGCATGCTTACTGTCAACAGCACATGTGTCATCATCGTTATCAAAATCTGGCAGCTTCTCTTTACTCCAGGCCACAGCACCTGCAACCGAATCGTCACTGTTCGTAGGTGTCGATTTCTTCTTACGCCCAGTATATGAAATTCCGCGATACTCGTCAGTCTCAGTCGCATACTTCCCGCGCGCATCACTGATTGGTAATGAAAATGGCGCTACTGGCTCCTTCGCTCGAGTGGCGTCTTCCAGAAACCACCTACCGCCTTTCTTACGCTCCCAGCGGCGTAGCGCTCCAGAGGGCATGGCAATAATATGTTGCCAGCTATAATCGGTCCTTTGCTCTCGCTCTCCAAATTACGCAGTCAATGGTTCTGGGGTCCCTCTCGCTGCCCATTTCCATTGAGCTGCCCCATTGGGTAGAAATACAATATGCCAATCGAACGGCTTAGATGTACTACTGTTCCCTGGCACAACCCCTCCCCTCTTATCCGACCTTGGAGTGGGTCGGAGGATGCATCTAGATGATGGGGATATGCCATGGGCCGCACACAAGTGCCGCAAGTGGGAATATCGGTGGCGGACCATATGCCACCATAAAATGAGCAGTGACCAGAGAAATTCCAGAGCTTCTGGGGCATGTCATCGGCGATATTCTTCCGAGATTTAGGGTGCGTGAGACCATGGAGTGGGTCGGAGGATGCATCTAGATGATGGGGATATGTCATGGGCCGCACACAAGTGCCGCAAGTGGGAATATCGTGGTGGCGGACCATATGCCACCATAAAATGAGCAGTGATCAGAGAAATTCCAGAGCTTCTGGGGCATGTCATTGGCGATATTCCGAGATTTAGGGTGCGTGAGACCTTGGAGTGGGTCGGGGGATGCATCTAGATGGTGGGGATATGTCATGGGCCGCACACAAGTGCCGCAAGTGGGAATATCGTGGTGGCGGACCATATGCCACCATAAAATGAGCGATCAGAGAAATTCCGAGCTTCTCGGGCATGTCATTGGCGATATTCCGAGATTTAGGGTGCGTGAGACCTTGGAGTGGGTCGGGGGATGCATCTAGATGATGGGGATATGTCATGGGCCGCACACAAGTGCCGCAAGTGGGAATATCGGTGGCGGACCATATGCCACCATAAAATGAGCAGTGACCAGAGAAATTCCAGAGCTTCTTGGACATGTCATCGGCGATATTCCGAGATTAAGGGTGCGTGAGACCTTGGAGTGGGTCGGGGGATGCATCTAGATGGTGGGGATATGTCATGGGCCGCACACAAGTGCCGCAAGTGGGAGTAATGCACAAAAGCGTGATGGGTATGCAGAAAAATTGATTAACATACGGACGATAAACCAATTCGCCTTTTAGGTGTTAAACACCCAAGTTGTGGCGTGGTACCGCATCCCGCGATCCGCTTCGTGCCGGAAGCCCGAAGCGGATCGGCGGGAAGCCACAACTTGATCCGGGATCGTGTATAAAGCCGCGATAACCTCCGATAGTGTCAAACGTACTTATGAGCGGTATTTAAGCTAAAAATTGTAGCCCAATTACGTTAATCTTGTCTAATTTGTAGACACTGCAAAACTGCAAAACAGACCTCCCCCGCAAACGGGTTTTAACTCGCAGGCGAAATGAGCGTGATTCGACTGCTGCGATTGTTCTGACAATCTGTAATGGTAATCTAACGGTCAACATTCCTGTCCTTACAGGTTTTCCGCCTCGGTTCTTCTTTTCTTCAGACCTCAGAGATGCATCCAGTTTCCAGTATGAATATCGATTCGCGATAAGGTGCTGGATTTGACACTGTGACACCCAAAACTGTCACATGTCACTTCCTATAGTAGGCTGGGTGACCGTCACCAGTAGACGGGAAACACCCGTTAGGTATTTATGTTATCTTTACTTTTATCAAGAGGCTTTTTACCGTTCTGATATCGCAACCCTTAACTCAGGTTTTATCTCTCTAGCTAAAGATATATTAATGCCGAACTATATATCTGCCAGGTTTGGCCCCAATTGCGCTTTATTTAGCCACTGCGGGATTGCCACTATGAGTGGCTAAGCTCGGACGCCTGGGATGGAGTGAGGCGCTCCGCGCGTGAGAGTGCCGGCGGTCACGGGTATGGCCTAAAGAGAGCAGTAATGACCAAATTTTCAGGAAATAACGGGTTTGAGCTCTACATAGCCAGCGGTTATATGAATGATGCCACACTAGTAGATGAACAAATGGAATTATATGACACACTCACTGACTGGGCAGGGAAGGCAGGAAATAATCCAAAAAAGGCCTACATCGAGATAGGTGACAAAAACTGTACTATTACCCCAAATCAGCGGGTGTCAGGTGGAAATTACATGGCATATCAGAGAGCATGCTGAGAAGAATAAGCATCTTTTAACTTATTTCAACAATGACAGATGTTCTCTTAATGAACTGATAATGGACCGTAACCCAAACACAGAAATTTTCACACATGTTATTTCCAAAAACTCAAAAGCAAAACTTACCCATATCATGGCCATCACAACTATGGCAGAACTGACAGTTAAATCTGGATGGACAGAGGAAAACCCTTATATCATCTCCGACCACGGGATAGTATGGGCTGAATTTAAGCTCCCTCAAAACGACACTAAACCTGAGATAGCTACAGATACAACTTTGCCAACACCTAGATTCAATGGTGTCAAGGAAATCACACATGATGAGTACCCATGGTATCCAATCAGAATGACAAACAAAAATACGGATACAAAAAGGAAAATAAACAAGAAAGATATTGTAGGACTCCTTGAAGCAAACGGATACAGCACAAATGAACTTGTGCACGCGTGCATCAATAAAAACAAAGCAAGAGCCGCTATTAGCACCATCAAGGGTGACACCACTGATCTCGATCTCAGACGGGATAATACAGACGGCAGCCCCATAACAGTGAACAAGCTCATAGCAAAAAATGAAGAGACAGCCAACATAGAACAATGTCTAAAATGGCACAACAAACCCAAAGAATGGTGGATTCACCTCAATAGCCCATGACATGCAGCTCACTTACTTTCTAGAGGCAAGGGGATGCCAGAAGGTGGTCTCAACTTAGGCCATAACGACAAAGATAACATTCGGCATATAGGTTCGCCTCACCTACTAAACAGGAAAGATGTAAATGCCTATCTCAAACGACACCTTTCATTCAGCTCACTGGAAGTTAAGAAAATCACGAAATCCAGCACAGACGACCACATGACCTGCTGGGATATCCTTCTACAACCCCATATGCCTGCTGAATTCTGGAACCTGTACGGATCTGAGATGCATTCGGAAGAAATAGACTGCACGGCCCATTTATTCCAATACGCTACAGGCTGGGTGTCTTACACTGAAAGACTACATAGCACACTCGAAATGGAAAATGGATCAGAAGCAGCTAGAAACGGCGGCACTGGCCTCAAGGAAATGCACCCTGACGCGACATGGGATACCTTGTACAAATTGGCACATCAAGCGGCAAGTGACGCTTTTGGCACCAAGAATCTGAACAAAACTGGGAGGTCTGAAAAACCATCAGCAGTATCTAATTATATATACAAATGGCTAAACACAGTACGCCGCACCATCAAATATCTGGACACAAGAAATCATGTTAGTAACATTCCAAAGCAAGCCAAAAAGGCTGCCCGCACACTACCGTTTGCCTCGCTCCAACCCAAACACAATGAAGCAGCAGCCACATGGAGATTACGGTTGCATGAAAATTATGTAATAATCAGAAATGCTTTTCAAAAAAGCCGAGACGCAGACATTGAACGACGCAAACTCCGAGAAAAGGAAGCCCTGCAGCATCTCTTCTCAACTAACCTTTCGAGGTTCCTAGACACAGTCATGGGAAAGATGAAACCTACTGAAAAAGGTGCAGCCGCAACCCCAGGTAGTGATGGAAAGATACCTGAGACAAAATCAGAAAGACTAAACACAACACTAAATGAGTACAAAAATAAAAAATTATTTTCTACTAACCCGAGTGAGCCAGATGAACTCCCACAGTGGCTCACTGACATTCTCA
Source organism: Cymbomonas tetramitiformis (assembly GCA_001247695.2). Taxonomy (NCBI): domain Eukaryota; kingdom Viridiplantae; phylum Chlorophyta; class Pyramimonadophyceae; order Pyramimonadales; family Pyramimonadaceae; genus Cymbomonas; species Cymbomonas tetramitiformis. The sequence continues at coordinate 27,251 of LGRX02035755.1, forward strand.
AGGATAGCCCTAAAATCCCCGATACGGCCGCCGCAAGACTATTGACAGAAATCACGCACAAAGCACTTCAACAAACATACTCGGACTGTGGTATTTCTACAGCACTAGGACCTTCAGGAATGAGATACTCGCAGTGGATTAAGGGCCCCGGAGAATTTTCAAGAAGTTACTGTCTCACTTTTTAACCACATTCTTATAACTGGGAGATTTCCTAAGAGTGCAAAAGCTGGAGTCATCCTTCCAATCCCTAAAAACCCCTCTGCACCATGTACCATAGATAATTCCAGACCCCTCACAATGTTGGAAACGGGTCTTAAACTATTTAATACAATAATTGCTAACCGTCTCAAAACAATACTCAACACCCACCCCATTCTCTTCCCCATCCAAGATGCCTTTCTTCCGAATAAAAACATAGATGACTCACTCCAAATTTTGAATGAAGTAATTTCGGATGCCAATAGATACGACAAAGACCTCCACGTAGTTTATCTGGACCTCAAACAAGCATTTGACAGAGCTGAATTCTGGATGAGCAATTTAGCACTCAGAAAGTTAGGACTTCCATCACAAATAATTAACATCATCTCAGACATCACCAATGATGCCTCTAGAATGGTACTCACTGAAGAAGGCCTCACAGATGAATGGTCCCTCGAATGTGGAGTTCCTCAGGGAGAAGTTTTGAGCCCACTAAGGTTCGTAGCCATTATGGATATTCTGGCAATTTGGTTAGCAAAAAGAGCAAACGGCGCAAACCCGACAGGAACCACATATGGATACGAACTGCACTCGGAACGCCATAGACCAGACAAACCAGGAAAGAATGTTATTCCTCCCTCCCAAAACCTAATAGAAAAGGACACCCCTTTAAATATCTTTGCACGGTTCTTCTGTGATGACATCATGCTCGTGGGGAAAACTAAAGACGAAGTTCAAGACATGCTAGGTATAGTTAATGAATTTATGAGCTTCATCGGTATTCCCATCAATGTTAAGAAATCCAAATACTCTTACAGAAAGCGCATCAAACCCCAGGGCAAAATAGTAACACGATATGACCTCTCCGATGATTTGCTCATCTCTGGGGGTCACCTGGAGCCCAATACCAATGACTCAAGTCCTTCCATTGATGCGAAATGGATACCCCCTGAGTCACCAGATTTTCTCGATTTCTCTAACAGCAAAGAGGTAAACAGATACCTCGGAGTATGGTTTGCACTAAATGGGGAATGGGACAAACAGGCGGAAATCCTTATCGACAGACTTAAATCTACTCTCACATCCATCCAACTGCAACACATGACTCTACACCAGCTAAGATATGTTATAAATGCGGTTGTAGTTCCGAGGATGGCGTACCCCCTTAAAGTTACCTCAGCAATTGCCAACTCCTCAAAGAATGTTGCAATTGAATTAGACAAAATGATAGCTTCGTTTATAATCAAATACCTGGGCTGCCCAATTGACACTAATCACCAAATAATCTGGACAGCAGTCTGCCAGGGGGGGTACGGTATTGATAGTGTCTTCGATATTGCAACCGCATCGTGTATTACTGAAACCATGAACACCCTGTGTTCTGCAGATGAACACGAATATTGGCAACACAACCACACGGACCGTATCACTGACCCCCACCTTATCTCACTATACCGTAGAAACAGCAATCTATGGCTTAAAATAATAATTCATAACATGAACAACGAAATGAGTAATAATGCCATCTCGGGCTTCCCCTTATCACACTATGCAACCTACAGTCACACAAAAGACAAACGCTTTAACTGGTTCAGGCGTACAGGTCACATTATGGCAAAACTTGGATACGCTATCGACTCTAAAAATTACCCTGAAAATGAAGCTGGTGAAACCACATTAGTCACCACTCTTTCCAGACAACTCTACATGTCAAGGAATGTTGCCTCCGCAATTCAAAAATATAACCTTAAGCACACAGGTTCCTTTCTGACTCCCTGCGGTGGAATGTTAAAAAACTGGCAAGAAAGCAAAGGTTTTTTCAGGCTGAACGGCAATAGACCCCCTGGATGGCTAACCGCAATCGAAAAGGAAATGCCTCAAACCCCCGTAGATTTGGACCCACAGGCCAGATATGTCAAGAAACAATATAGAGACAGCATAGTACCCCCGGACACGGGTGAGTTTCATTGGAAAGGAAATGGTGACCGAGATTCCATCTCTCTTATCCACATTACCGATATTGACTTAGAGGCCATGTCAATACAATATACAGAATACAATAACAATGCCAAAAACCCTAATGTCTTTGTCAGAATCGAAGGAACCAATAGTCTTCAATACGACTTTGAATATAGCATCACCAATGACGGTTGCATCCTAATTCCAGCAGGTTCCATTTTCGAATATAATGACCATATGGACCCGCCCTCTTCTGTTCTTCCTAAAGTTAGTGATATTAACTCACACTATGATTACATCTCAGACATACAGTATGAGACCATTATTGCCAGAATGAAAAACAAAACTGCGGAAGAAGAAAGTGAATATAGCTGCCCTAGCGACTCGGAAGAAGAATCTACCCCCAACGCCGAAAAGAGCAAACAAATGGAAGATTATGATATGGCAAGCGATGGTTCTCTATTTGCTGGTAAGAAAACAGCATGCAGTGGTGCAGCATATGCCATAAAAAACTTTGACAACGGAATGCCACTTGTTCGGAAGATGAATATCCCTCCCTCAAGAACTTTCGCCGCACCGGGGCTTCTTATCAAGGAAGATATCCAAAACCCTAGTAGCACATCTGCTGAAATTGCGGGACTGCGATTCTTACTCACAGAACAAAAAGAGAAACTCCTCAAATCCATGACTCCAATGGTACATGCCATTGACTCCATGGCCGCAATATCTGCTGTAACAAAGGATGGCAGATCCATGAGTGCCCGGGACAAATTACGTGAAGCTAATCGCAGAGATGTGCAGGCTGTTCGCCTACTGTTAGAAGAACTTGGCTTCTACAGTGAAGGAGACCACAGTAAAATCATCCTTAAATGGATCAGGGGTCACAATAATGACAAAGTCCATGACAGAGTGGACCGTACTGCCAAAAGAGCCTCATTCAGAGGGGGTTGTTTAGACATCTCCCGCTACGACCCTGCCGAGGAACTGCCCTTCTCGTTATTCTTTTTTGAGGTCCCTATTTTAGGTGATATCCGCAGTCACATTAGAAGAATTCAACGTCTCTCACACTATCATAATTGGAGAACTCTACAGTCTCAAGGGAAGTACTTGAGGATGCTCAACGAGAATAACACCACCCCCACTAAAGACATTTCCAAAATAACACCTAAAGCTTTCACTGCTTCTAGAAGCAGAGAACTCCTGGGTCTCCAAGCCTCTCCAGCACGGTTATTTAAACTGGGGAAAATCGTAACTGAAAACTGCCCCTACTGCCAACAGAATACAAAATGCACCTTCGAACATATCCAACTTGAATGCTCAGGACATAATAATAGTTTGTATAATCTTAGAACAACCCAGGATGTCGAACTAAGGAAAATCATTGCTGAAGAAATCTCAGAAAAGCCTAAACTCCTAAACCCTGGAAAAGGTACCACATACATCAAAACACAGCCATCGAAACTTTTTCCACTTGCTGACCTAAGACAGGAAATGAATGAGGAATTATACTTACACGCTCTCCCGGAAGCTAGCATGTATCGACCATCAAGTTCAAAAAAGAATACCGTTGCTGTGACCGCTAAACCCGAAGTGGACCATGTCACGGGAACAATTAAATATCCCGAACTCCAATATGTCCAAAAGAAAGAGTTTTGGAAACTTTTGGCTTGGCACCGCCTTTCCAACAAAGCAGTCCCATGCTCACTTGCGGAGTACTCGAATAGGGCACACGATATTCATGAAGCACTCAATGCATGTAAGTTTGAATCGGGAGATCCTAAAAACTGCTACGCAATCAGAAGAAGCCTCTTAGATATTTTGGTGGATGACAGAAACCTTGACAAAAACGGTTGTGAACTTTTCTCCAACCCACTAAATGCCCACCCTAGAATTCACTCGAGAAGATGCATACCCACCACAAGAATGAAAAAAGCCCTCAGGCCCTTCTGCCATCATGGGAAAATTGGCTTTGATAGTCTCGCTTGGGATGCCTACGTGGACCCGATAACAGGCATTGGCAGAATCGTTTATGGAAATCCCCCCTTCGATGGGAAAGATAAGGGCATATCTTCGGCGGTTATGGCTACCTTGGAAATGGGACATAAAGCGACCAGCACTGTCCCTGGATTTTCAGGAACATTGATCCTTCCGCTGTATCCCAAAAACCAAAAAAGATGGTTCGATAAAGGCTTCAAACTTGTTTTCAGATTCCCGCATAACACTATCCCATTTATCCCACATTGCTATTGGACGGGTGATGACCCCTACGTTCTTCCAGGTGGTGGATGCTATAAGGATGACTTTTCGGATGTTGTTATCATAGCTATAGACAGTGCACCCAGTGATACCCAACCAGCCTTTGACTGGAGGCCTACACAGAAAAAGATTGCCAGATGGTTCCTTAACGTCCTTCCCAAGTCCAGAGTCACGAAGAAGAGGCTAGAATACACAGGAGTCAGCCCGGATATTTGGAATGAAGTTCTGAACGAAAGCGACAAGGTACTTCCCTCTTCGCTTTGTCCATGGCCCACTCAAGACCTTCCTTATCATCAGAGTGATATTGAGCCCTATTATGGTGGTCACCACGACACGACAATCACCAATGCAAATTCCAAGCCCTTCATAAGCACCGTGAAATGGCCCAAAGTTCTTACACTCATGGGATACTTCCCTCCTCTTTTTGGTACTGTCCTCAACACGATAGGTGTTCCCCGTGGTAAGATTAAACCACTCCTAAAAAACTTTCAAGAATTTGTAGGCAACACACCAAAAAACAGGCGAGACGTGTTTCTGTTAAACACCACCACCACCTTAAACACTGACCCACATACAGTGGACATCTCGAGCAATGAAACCATGACAGAAACAGAAGCCGTTCAACAGTCAAACGATTTTCTTCAAACTCTCTTGCAATAATTTTCAAAAGTCTTGCAATATAAGATGGGTTGGGAGCCGGGAGTGTAAAACTCCCGGCTCCCAACGACTCCAAGGAGGTCGTCCCCCCTCCCTCCCCCGCCACCCCCTCTCCCCCGCCCACCTGGCCACCTTCCTCAACGTCTCCAAAACCCCCCTTAATTCTTCGACTTCCCTCCCCACCGCTCAGATTCAGCCACCCCTCCACTCACCCGGCCATGGCTGCTTCTCCATCTTCTAGAGTTTTTTATTGCCTAGCACTTAGCTTTTTCTCTAGATGTCACCCTGCTGAAAAGCGGGCTGAGCCCTTTTGTGGGCGCGCTATAGCAGAGGGAGTAGCCCCTGGTGTTTTCACTAGCCTGCTTTGCAGGGATACCGCACTCTCAGGACTTTGTCCCCTTTGCTAGCGTAAATGTTTTATTATTATTATTGTTACGAATCGAAAGATGACAGACGCCCGCAGTCGCGATGTTGGTACGTCGTCGTCGATGTCACACGCATAGTCGAGCATCGATCTGTAACAGTCCGATCTGTACGAGTACCCCTGAAATGCGCGAAAGGATCATCATCCTCCGCGTAGCTCAGTTGGTTAGAGCGTCGCACTAGAGAAGCGAACGTCACGGGTTCAAATCCCGTCGTGGAGCCTTTTCGCCCCATGACGATATATGACTTGACCCGGCTCGTACAGTGAAAATCCCCGCACCGATTTCAAACCCTAACATTGGTATCGAAGCGACGGTTCGGAAACCGCCTCAGATGTAACGGCATAAGGCACACGATATGACCTACGCTAAGATCGCGTATGCTCGGGCACGGTGATGTGACCTGCGCTACGATCGCGTATGCATGGGCACGATGTGACCCGCGCTGATGACGTGGATTCGGGCTGCATCCCAAGAACTGCGATGCACCTTCGGTGCGATGGGCTGCATCCCAAGAACTGCTACCCAGCTTCATCGCAGGCTGCCACGTCATCACATCTGAGGTCGGACCTCTGAAAAGTAACTCGACACGAATGTCGTGAGGTCACGACACATTAAAGATGGGAGATATGTCACGGATCGAAAGATGACAGACGCCCGCAGTCGCGATGTTGGTACGTCGTCGTCGATGTCGCACGCATAGTCGAGCATCGATCTGTAACAGTCCGATCTGTACGAGTACCACTGAAATGCGCGAAAGGATCATCATCCTCCGCGTAGCTCAGTTGGTTAGAGCGTCGCACTAGAGAAGCGAACGTCACGGGTTCAAATCCCGTCGTGGAGCCTTTTCGCCCCATGACGATATATGATTTGACCCGGCTCGTACAGTGAAAATCCCCGCACCGATTTCAAACCCTAACATTGGTATCGAAGATAACGGAGAGTCAATAAAAAATATGAATATTATTTCTCTATTGTCGTAAAAGGCTTACAGATTTAGTGTATGTAATGGCAACAACTTACTACGAGCTGTATTTCCGTACTTGGTGAATGGCTGGTATGTCATTTCATTGTGACTAGAACATGGCATCGCCTAGTGATATGTGTATAATTATATGAATCTTATTCAGTACATGATTACTTATCTCAATGGTACCCATTTTATTTTTGGGCATACACTATTCAGAATGAACTGTGCTTGGAAACCATCTGTAGATTGCGGGCTCGATTTCCCGCCATGGCTTTTTCCAAGTTTCGTGGCCTAATGGACAAGGCGACAAATTTTCTAAACATTCCTGAATGAGCTTTCAAAAAGTTATAATTCCTCAATGAAGCATGTGTGTCTTATGTGCCAAAATGATATGAATCCACAAGTATGATGTCAATCTATATGTGGATGGTTTATACCATTGTATGCTATTCCACAAATAAGTAGTGATGTCAGAATAAAACTTTGGACAATTGCAACTCAGTACAAACCCGAGTGCATTCAAGTCCACTTGTATGCTCAGAATCTGAATCTATTGTACTTTCTATATGCACAGGATAGAATATATTTTATATGTGATTCTGGATTCAGGAACTAGAGTCGATGAAAAACTCCTTTCCTATTTCAGACGATGAAACCTTTATTCTCTTAGGTGCAATACCTTATCTTAAGGAATAGTCATTTTTAATACACGTTTCAATCGATTTTCTCAAATCTGTCACCTTTATGATGATCAGACGGGTCAATTTTACAGCATAACCCACTTCCCCTTGCTGAAGGAGATGACATCTGTCATAGGGCGGTATGTTGGCTGTTTTTATATGACACATGGAAAATATGAGTGGCTCGGCAATTTTGGAGAATTTCGGGATAAATATCCTGAATTTGCCGATTATGCCCAAGAATGACCGAAGGTTAGACTTGCCATCTTTAGCCATGCGGCGTAGAGGCTGCTTGCCAACAGTTGGGTTATAGGCTGTATAGCTATGTTAGCTATGTTGGAGGCTGAATAGCCATGACTGCACGGACTCTGTCTTCCATGATGAATAAACCTCTGAAATGTGGTGTCCGATAAATCAATACATCTGACAACAACTCAACCTTAAAAGGTCTGATGAAGAGCTGATGATTTCAGCTGCACTGTATTTTTTTGATGTGCACTACTGAAATACCTCGTGATATAATAATCTCACAGAATAGGCATTGTTCAATGGCGGTATGATCAGATATGTAATGATCAATGAAGATAAGATGACCGGTATGGCTCATTCAGCAGGCATGACTACCTCAAAGAGATGCCAATACACGGATACATTTCAAGACATAAGGGCAATAGACTTATTATGTAGCCTTCAAAGGCAGCTCGCATTTATGCTGCATTGGTCAGCTCGGTGGCTTTGACCTATCTAGGTGCTGTACTCAGGCCGTAGCCTGCATATTGCATTGAGTACTCTTGACACCTTTAATGATCCAATCAGATGATATGTATGAAATATCAAGAATGGTTGCCCTTTTTCAGTGATCATCGGTGGCAGAGGCTAAAGTGCTTGCACCTAATCAATATACAATTCTAGTCTGGATACATGATAGACCAGATGTATACAAATGTCTAGGTCTTCAAAATCAAGCTCATATGTACGTCATGGCTGATGGCCTTAGAAATGTTCGAGACATATATGTGTGTCAACTTCATGGAGTTTTGCATGGTTTGACTGTATATAGTCATGATTACCAAAACAACAACGATGATGCAACTTATTTGTTTTATTATTTGTCTTATTTATTTGTTTATTTATTTGGTTTTTAGTTGTACTTTTTTAGCTTACCATCTTCCCCCCTCAAGGAAGTGTAAATTGCCAGGCGGTTGTCAGGCGCCGTTTAAATACAGTAGGTCGCGGTCTATAAGAAATGGTATCTACAAGAAACCAGCCGCTAGTTTTCTCTTCAAAAGTTAGAAAAAACGGTAAGAAATCACCCGCTAGATTTTCCATGGGAGAGGTCTTGAAAATCCTCCGATTAAGAAAAAACTGACGCTAGACGGATTCGTCAACCTAATCACGTAATCAGTATATATAGTTCAAACATATAGGGTTTATTTATCAATCATATAGGGCTTATTTGACAGTTAACAGTGTTCATCCACCGCAGTAATCGTCCGCCATACCATGCATGCCACGGGTGGCCGAATTACAAATGTGGAGAATAAAGTATCAACCCGGCTCGGCAGATAAGATATCAACGCTGAGATCCAACCTACCTGTCATCTCATGTCGAAATTAAGAAAAACTCGACGCTATGCGTGACAAATATGGCATCCTCCAATAAGAAATTCACGACGCTAGAAACGATAATATGGGACCGTCAGATTAAGCGACCAGCGCTAGCGAAATTTTTACTTTTTCTTATAGACCGCGACTTACTGTACAACAGAGGTCCGACCTCACATGTGATGACGTGGCAGCTTTCGACGAAGCTGGACAGCAGTTCTCGGGATGCAGCCCATTGCACCGAAGGTGCATCGCAGTTTTTGGGATGCAACCCGAATTCACGTCATCAGCGTGGGTCACATAGTGCCCATGTATGTGCTGTATAAAATACAACACTACCCTCCAGCGGCGAAGTGGTTTGCTATTACCATCATCGTGTGCTGTGGGATCAAATATATAATCAGAGAGTATGGTAATATGTGTACCATGTTGTCAATATCGGAGGGACTGTGTCTTCTTTAAACTCCTCATGACTATCTGTATAATGGTGTTATAATACTGATGTCAACACCTTCTCTCTGAGTGATTTATTGATTTCAGATGTGATGTCGTGGCAGTCAAGCTTGTCCGCTCGTACCGGGGGTTGTATGAAATATGTCCACGTCATCGGCACGAGTCATATTGTGTCCATGCATACGCGATCTTAGCGCAGGTCACATTGTGCCTCAATTTATTACATCTGAGGAAATCTATTACTCATTTTATGAGTTTAGACAGCATTGTACTGATTGCAACGCTTTTTCTGATGATTTATTTATCACAGATTATACCAAATGTGGTGATCAGTCCAGTGCAAAATTTTGTCACAGAATGTACAGGGATTGTGAATGATTGCAATCCAGCCGGAGGAATAATCTCAGCAGCTGTTCTGTACTAATGAATTCATCGGAGTTATACTCATTTCGACGATTAGAAACCTATGGCATTTGTAGTGATGACAACTCACATGAATATATAGGGGTTTCCTCAGATGCTTTTATATGATGTCAACATATTATGAACAATTCACTTGCATCCTAGGACGAAGGAGTTACGCCTGGAAGGTTTTTCATGGTGGTCACCCAACAGTTATCAGCTGTAATTCGGATGCCACATTCTGCCTTCAGTACTGGGACTATATCAACCAGTCTTACAGCGATGCACTTGTCCTTCCCACTCTTATGTATGGCTATAGTGCCAAAGTGTATCAGGTGGGATATATATATACATTATATAACTATCATCTTCTGATCCAAAGATATGCAATTAAGCATGGTATCAGGTTATATGCTATATATGTTATGTCATGAGCGCGCTTTGGCACGAGCGCGCCAGGCGCGCTCATGATTAGCACAAGCGCACCGATTAGCGCGCTTGTGCTAAACAGTTTCTGGCACAAGCGCGCCTGGCGCGCTCATGCTAAAAATCGGCGCTCATGTGCGCGCGGCGCGCTCATAACGTAACATATATATAGTTAAGCATTCCGCCCTTACTCGAGAATGTAAATGCTGAGCAATAGTCAACTTATAGTCATTGGGATGTAGTTTCCCATCCGAGTTTACACTTTATTAGTGACGGTGGGTTTAACGTTGTATAGATTTCAACGTTGCTTGTGGATGCAGTGGTTTTATCAAAAGCAATCCATCAGAAATCACCATATCGGAATATAAAATGGATGTGTGTGTTATATTGTACATGTATTATATTTGTACATTGATGTAAATGAGGTGAAGTATATATATGGTTCCACCTTCTCCCCCCCTCAAGGAAGTGTGAATTCCATAGGCAGTTGTCAAGTGCCTATTACCTCATTAAGCAGCATGCAATCCTTATAGGAAGCAGCTGTACAGTTATTGGGTTGTTGCCCTACAGTTATTGGGTTGTTGCCCGATATATTGGTCATGAATGTGCTGATTTCAGCATGACCAAAATATGGGGCAACAACCCAATAACTGTAGGTCTTCAACAACCCAATAACTTCGATACCAAAGCTAACTTCGGTACCATCACTAGTTTCGTTGTTCGTTATGACAATCATTATCCAGAAACATTGTCTAAAGTTAGGTATTCTATTGTGATCCTGAACCAACAATGTATGTGGGCTGCAACCCAAAAACTGCATATTGAATCATAGAGAATTGACATTGGCATTTGACATCATCTGGCATTCGCCACATTCAAAAGCGTCAGGCATGTTGCCGGTACGACGCAGAGAGAATCGGTGTTCATATTGACATTGTTACCTCGAAAGCACTTGATTCGATGAGTAATCTCAGTCTGATTTTCTATCAAACCATTTTTCACATAACATAATAATTGAATGGCATTCTCCATCACCATCTGATTGGTTTGATACACCTCTTTTTAAAGGGGGGAGGGAGGAGTATAGATTCATTCATTCTTCATACAGCTGCCACAAATTGATTTACATCATTTTGATTTTACATCATTGTGATTTTGCTTGGAAGATTAAAAATCTTATGAAAAGTTCCAGCATCTGTGTATAGCAGTCATAAAGTTTGATGACACGGTACATCATGCCGATTGAAGCATCAAATGAAGTCTTTATTTGACTTACTGACACATGAAGTTCATTATGAAGAAATCATAGATGCATATTTCTCCGGCTCTATCATATTATATGAAGGGCACTGACATAGAAGAACGATGGTTTTTTAAATGTGAATAAGCTATATTGTAAGCTTACGACCATCACTTTGACGTCAACAGCCTGAGATGCTGATTGTTGAATTTCAAGAGTTGAAGGATTCGTTGAATCAGCCTTGGTAACATGTGTTTTGATTGATGAATTGTTGATCCATGGTTTTCCCCCAAATCTAGAGAAGCTGGCGCACAAGTTGTTGCCAGTGTCTGAAGGAAAGCATCTGTGCCAAGGATTGCCATTTGTGCCATTCAGGCATCGAATTCCATAACAGCAAAGCCGAGTGAGTGAGATCCGCCGCTCTAGCTATTTGCCCGTCATTCCTTCCAGGTTCATGACAAGAGATAATTCATCAAAGTCATACACCAATGCATAAATCACATGTATGGTTGCACAGTTTGTATCCGAATGCAATCCCATAGAGGTTAAGCATCTAGACAGCAACTCCGGCCAACAAAAAACCTTCCTGTCTTCGGATATCTTGAGCATTCTCATTTCCAGCTCCATTGTAATCAAGGAAGCATCATGCCTGTGCCTCGCCGGGACGCTGCTCCTCAAAACCGCACACTAGAGGCGAGCTTTACGAGACAATGACCTTTGGCCTGTGGGGCGTCAACCCCTTATCAAATCCTGAACACTTGTTAACACCTGGATATATTTATCATGATGCAACTTAAGTGGGATTATAAGTTCCACATTATCATATTGTCTACGTATGCTGAAGGCATAACTGCCGCATATGCCACGATAGGTCGTAGCTTATATAACATTGTGGCTTCTGAGTCAAAAGCTGATAGCCGATGACTTTGGCCAATGATTGCCGACCGAATAATAATCAGGGCTGCACCCCAAGAACTGCAGGGCTGCATCCCAAAAACTGCAGGGCTGCATCCAAAAAAAAACTGCAGGGCTGCATCCCAAGAACTGCAGGGTTACATCCCTAACATTATACCATGCATCAAATTGATTTGACAGGAGCGGGAAATTGATCCTTCCTTGCTAAGGTGTAGTGAGCCTTGTACCAAATCATACCCTTGCACAGATACGCATACATGTGGGTACCATATCTGTGGATAAATAAAAACTGCTATGCTACCTTTGCCAGACCGTGGTTTGTCATTCGGATCTTATGGCCAGTAATCCGCAGCTACCGGATACTGAGGTGGACGGAGTTGTGATCCTGAGTTATGATTGACATACATAACTAAACGAATTTCACATTAGTACGCTGTCGAATCCAATCTATGAAATGTTCGTCAGAGCGCCACTCTGAAATACGATACGAACGGCAGCGCTATATCTATCCGTAACGTAAACCTCGGAAGATACCTTGAAACGTCACTCTGAAATACGATACGCAATTCATGGGCTACATCCTAAGAACTGTAAGGCTAAATGCCTAAGGTGAGGGTTTAAAGTGGACTCAGTTCCCCCCAATATCCTAAAAACACCTTGAGGGACGCCTCATCGGTGTAAGAAGATTGGTACCAGCTCAACAACAAAGACATCAAAGACATATACAAAGGTATGCACCCTATATTGTGAGGTCACAACTCTTCTAAGAGGGGAGATCTGTCAGGGATATGACCGATGACATATGTGTCATATGTGTCATACCTGTCATACCATGTCATGTCATACCATGTCATGTCATATGTTATAATGACATACAGTCGTCGAGTATTGTCAGTACGGTCGACTATGACATGTACAGTCATAATATCTGTCATCCACTCACCATGAGTGACATATGTCATCGAGAGGCCGAGTACGGCATCTCGATGGCGAAGCAAGACAAGTTCTTGAAGAACAAACTGTTCTGAGAGGACGCGTCTTCGCTTCAAGCATGAACTGAACATCATGCGAGTATCAACAGGCTAATTCTACCAGCCGATACTGTTAGTTCACCCAATACCCTCGGGTTCACAACCCGATGGTGGTAACGCTTATGAAGCGTGAGGGCATTGGTATATGAGGAGCATTGCGCTCAAGCAGATACTGCTGGACACCAGAGACTGCACTCATACCCCACCAAATATTGTTGCGCGTTGCTACAGTTCAATAGCAGCCGCATAGTCTGAAAGGTTGTATATCAACCTTGACAATTATTATTATTGGCCTAAATTTTGTGGGTTGGTTTACGGCGCGCTGTAGGCCTTTAAGAACATTTTTCTACGGGACTTAACGTTGGACTGGTTTACGTCTTCTCGTTGGTTACCACACCGTTACGTATCGGCCGCCTTTACCACACGACTTCCCAGAATCCCTGATCTCTCACGGCAGCCGTATCGGCAACCCACCACATTTCTTGGCCGCCCCCGACTTCCGCACTTTCACGTCTCATTGCCTCACTCCGTCCCTCCAGTCTATCTCATCATGGTTGCTTCCACTAGATCCACCGCTAGCATGGCGAATCGCCGGCGTGCGTTATCCACAATTTTTGATTCCGTTGCTGCCAGACATGCGAACACTCCAGCGACACCGCCGACAGCACATCCGGCTGCTAATTCGGCAGGAGCTGCGTTCCTGGCTTCAGTGCGTACCCTACAGAGGGTGTCGCGATTATGAACAAGGGGCGGCAATGTAGGGGCTGACGGGGCGTGGGGGTATTGCTTGGTGCTAAAATGGCGGTGTATCTCTGTTGTGGTTGAGTGTGGGGTGTTGTGAGGGATTTTGGGTTTGAGATGTGGGTGCGGCATTGGAGGGCAAGTTTTTTTTTTTAATATATTCAACGAAGAGGTTCGGCACCCTGTTAGGTGACACCGTTCCAGCAGAACAAAACAACACTTTATTTGCAATTGGGCATTCGCTGCGGCTCGCGTGTCGTGCGCTCGGTTCGCGGCACGAGCGGCTCCTGCGGTGAATGCCCCCAACCTGCCACAAGCAAGGCCTAGTTGGCGCCCTTCGAGCAGCCAAGCACGAGTTCACGTCGAAACTTATGAAAGAAACTGCGGGCAAAGGCGTGCTTCGAGCACACGCATGGCAAAAAGGTACAGGTCAGGTGTCCAAACCCGAGCTGGCGCGTCGCCAACCATGAATTCCCACAACCTGTCATACAGGCCCGTCGGGGAATTCACCGCTGCCAACGCCCGCATGGGTCGAATTCACAAAGATGAACACAATACAAACTGAAGGAAAAACATGCGTTCGGCTGCAATGCTGTCAAAAGGTTGCAGTCAGGTGTCTGGACTCAAGCTGGCGCGCCGTCAGCCGTGAATTCCCACAACCTGCCACACAGGTCCGTTCGGGGAATTCAACGTTGCCACAGCCTGCGCAGGTCGAATTCACAAAGGTAAACATCATACAAACTGTGGGGAAACCATGGGTTCGGCTACAACCTCGTCAAACAGCAAAAGTCAGGTGTCACGGCTCGAGTTAGCGCGGCTACGGTTGTGCATTCCCAAACGCCGGTCACATACGCCGGTTTGAGCATATTCAGCGAGCAAGCCCTGCGGGGTTCGAATTCGCAAAGCAAATGGGGCAAAATATGGCACAAAAGGCCGGTCGCATCGTGCACACGCGTGAATACTGCTGAGAGTGCCTGTAACGGTTTGCCGTCGCGGGTGTGAATTTATGATAAACGCAGCTTCGGGCTATCTCGCCGCTACGCGCTCAACGGGGAAAATGCCCCTCTGTGAGAATTCGCGAGCGTGTTCTGAATTCGCGAACGTTTTCGGACAGCTGCGGGTCTCCAGCGCTGCGGAACGGCGACATGCGTTTCTATTGCTGTGCCACGTAAAACATGCCAGGCGGCAACGCGCTTCTGCCGCGCCGGCTCGTGGATTCGCAAAACGGGCGCGGGTCTAACTTGTACTCGCAGACTGTAGATTCAGGCTCAGATGGAAGCATGAAAAGCAGAAAGGCAAACGAGCAACACAGGGGGCAATTCACAGATAAACCAAGCACCCCGGCACGACTTCGCATATACATCAGAGTGGCGTGCCGGCACTCTGGGGATCCGAACCAAACTCTTACAAACTGCTAGTGACAAAGCTCTCATGTGGATTCGAAGCATATGTATGCATATATCACATTTAATACTAGGCCACAAGAGGCAAATATCACTGTCCCGCAGAATGGTTTTGAAAGGTTCGGATCTAACTTTTCGAAAGCAGGAGCTAGCTAAATACTCAAGCGGGCATAGTGGAAGTCCGTGAATGCCATTGTCGTTTCGGATGCCCTGTGACCATTGGTTCCCAGTGACAGCGGCGTTTGGTGTCAACGCGCGCTTGCGTTTGCCCTGTCATGCATCGCCGAGACGTCATGTGTGGTCGTGTCGTGATGTCACATCGCGTGATGTCGTGCTTGACGCTCTGCGGTGCTCGCGGATCGGCACGGGCTAGTCGCGGCGACGTCGATGTAGCGCTTGGCGAGGCGTCGTGCATGATTTATACTGGGAGGGAGATCTGAGCTGGTGTCAGGGTCATGACCGATGACATATGTGTCATACATGTCATACGTGTCATACCTGTCAGACATGTCATACCATGTCATGTCATATATTATAATGACAGACAGTCGTCAGTACGGTCGACTATGACTGTACATGTCGTCAGATGATAAGTCACATCATCTGTCATTATTCAAGGAAAGACTTGAATGACACCTGTCATCGAGAGTTCGTATGTCGAACTCGAAGATGGCAAAGCAAGATACATCTTGAAGTAACAAACAAGAAATCATCTTCGCTTCAAGCATGTGCGGAACAAGCCTGCGCAGTATTATGGGGCGAACGTATTATTCGTTCTGACGATACTGGTCGTTCAACCAATGTCTCGGGTTCACAACTAACCCAATGGCGGTACCATCTATGCGATGGGAGACATATGGTATTTAGATGAGCTAGCGTTGTGCTAGAGGCAGCATCTTCTCACAGAAGTCTGCACTCATCCCCGCTATTATCTTACGCGTGTGTTACCGTCCTATAACACAGCGTTTACTATTATTTTATATGATATACTGAGGGCTCGCTTATCAGCCCTAATAGATGGTATTCTAAACTCGTCAAGGCACGAGAACGAGAACTCAAGTGAGTGCAGCGTTAGATATCGTATATATTGTATTGTTCGCAGGTTGCAGGTTCGCGCATACAAGCGACAGCACTCGCAGTCATACTGAATATCTGCAAACCGAATAATAATATACGCTCGAATATCGACAGCACACGGATTGTGCGAGGATTTATCATCGCGAACATATTCGCAGCTGACAGCATTCGCAGAGAAATCGTCTTAATACTATAAACGACAAGGTGTGCGCACAGTGTACGGATCGTATACATATGATGTCAAAATTCGCAGGGTTGTCACGGTATGCGAGATGCAGATGCGCGAACGAAAAATGATCGTCAGTACATATGATTCACATCAACTGCGACTGGACGTACGAAATTTCGTTTAACAGCGCGATCGCATTCATTCATGCGACAATACACCGGCGACAATGATATACTTTGTGAAATAATTGGCAACATCGATTTTCACAAATGATCCGCTCGAACCGTTCACAAATATCCGCTCGTACGATGATTTTTAGTTCGTCAGCGCGATGTGCAACTGTCATGATTTCATCAGATGTAATGGATGCACGATTTTAGGGCGCATGATTCCTGATGTATCTACATGCAGCGAGACATACACATGTCTACAGTGTCCGCCGTCCGTACATATGCCATGTTACGCGCGTCAATATCCTCTGCAGAACATCTGTATACTCGCAGGGATACTTTGGATGGACGCATGATGGACACTTGATTACTATACTGCAGCATTTCACACTATATATTGATGACTGCAAAGATATTCAAACCGTCAGCATTTGTATGCTTATTTGCAAGATAGTGTGCAAGATATGTGTATACTGAGGTTGCAATGATTGCAACACACACATACATGCAGCATCCACTAACATGCAGCACATGAGTATACATGCAACATTACACCATATACATTCTATACTGAGTGACTGCAATATTAAATTGTGCATGCATCACCAAAACAGCTTGATCACGATATCAGCTGTAGTATATATACCAGTTTGATCACGTTAGCAACTGGAACATTAGCATCATTGCAATATACTGAACATTGCACAAGCATATTGCAGTGCATGCTAGATTATATTAGAACTCATGTTAGCATAAGGTGCCTGAAAGTAGTCTTAACATCATAATTAGCTCGTTATGTCCCGGTGGAGCCGAGATGCTCTTCGGATCACATACCGTTCTATGGTGGATTACTGGAAGGAATACTCACCAGAGCTACATGTAAAATCAACCAGCAACTCATTATTATGAATGAGATTATCTCAGGATTACAATAACTCCTAACCTGATATATATCATGCTAGATTCATTCAGTACATGGTATGCTGATCATCATCCTGCATGATAAACTGTCTGGGAATATTGTAATACCAGAAGTTATCTTCCTGTAAGTGTGTAAAGTGAGCACACACACACACTGGCAAAAGTACTAATAAAAAAGTACTACACATTGCACACACACTGGCATTACTGTATATGATGATATTCACTGATTCAGAGTGAATTGATCAACTATAATGTCTATTATGATAATATGGATACCATTCCACAAACACATGTGCGTGTGGAATGTCAGAGATGGCGATACATATGGGAGCAGGATAAAACAACATGCTGTAGGGCTGGATGGAGTTATCTCCAGACCCGAAGGCAGAATACTGTGCTCATTACAACAGCTGGTAACTGTTGAGCACAGTCCATTCACTCTCACACATCGCTGGAGCAACAACAACCACTATACTGCATTCTGACAAATGACTCAGTATTGATCAGCACAAAAGCATGTACCTAACCAGATCAGTACATACATATATTGAGCTGACATAGGTTGTTGTGGACACACACACATATATATGTGTGTTGTGCTAAACTGCTTTGATTATAATCAAGCTATGTCCAGATATGTTTGAAATTTAGAGATATCATTTTGATATACTCTTAGAGCACAGTCATATGCTCAAACATATCATAGGTTGATAAGTTATCACTAAAATGGATAATCCGCTTATAGTTGGTACACTTGAATATCATCAGGGAGTGCATTTACTTCCTCCATGGGTTTCAAATCAGTAAAACCCACAAATATGATCAACCACAGATGTTGACATACAGGAATATTCACTTTTATGCCATGAAAATTGTCATGTGCAAAGGTGAAGTAAGTTGCAGTACTTCTGTACTTTGCAGCTTACACACACAGAGAGATATATTACTATGGAAAACAATAAATAGCCGAAAAACGGCCAAAATGGGTGAAATTCGTCTACGATAGATTTCAACCGTCCGGTTTATTGAAATCTCTACCCTATTTTATTTGATATTATGATTTTATACCTATTAAGGTATCATAAAATCAGGACGGCCATAGTCATATCTCGTATAACACCCTAGATAGCAGGTGTGGAATACATAGGGGTATACATATTGGCTGTAACGCCATGCGTGAAAATGCTCCACGCATGATTTCAAAATGAAAAAATCGAGATGATTTTTTTTGCTGATCTGATTATTCAGTTATCAACAAATATTCCTTGATTTATGCAGCACTTGTAACACCCTATAACGCCCCTAAAATTAAATGTGTGTGTCAGGGGTGTAACATACCTCCTGCAAACCACGTAACATTCAGTGTGACATTAAATGCAGTTTTGCTTAAAAATGTTTGCAAAATATTTATACTGCTTTAATTTTACCTATTTTAGGGTTACTGATACCAAGTAACACCCTAAACACACTGAAGGGGATATGGGCCACTGTAACGTAACATGCCCTAAATGCCACCTAAATATTGGATACACTTCGTGTTTGGCATAAATATATCATGCTGTAATCAGCACAGACATGATAATATTTCGGGCAGCAACCCAAAAACTGCAGGGCAACAACCCAAAAACTGTAGGGCTGCAACCCTAAAACTGTAACAGCTGCTTCCTACAAGGACTGCAAGCAAGCTATAAGCTGTAAGCTATAAGGTATATAGGCAACTGACCTGCCTATGTGTTCACACTTCCTCAAGGAGGGAAGAAGGTGGATAGGATCACACACATATCCATTTTATATTCCGATCTGGTGATTTCTGATGGATTGCTTTTGATAAAACCACTGCATCCACAAGTAACGTTGAAATCTGTACAACGTTAAATCCACCATCACTAACAAAGTGTAAAATCGGATGGGAAACTACATCCCAATGACTATAAGTTAACTATTGCTCAGCATCTACATCCTCGAGTAAGTTCGGAATGCTGAACTATATACATAACATATACCTGATACCATGCTTAATTGCATATCCTGGATCAGAAGATGATAGTTATATAATGTATATATATATATATCCCACCTGATACACTTTGGCACTATAGCCATACATAAGAGTGGGAAGGACAAGTGCATCGCTGTAAGACTGGTTGATATAGTCCCAGTGCTGAAGGCAGAATGTGGCACCCGAATAACAGCTGATAACTGTTGGGAGACCACCATGCAAAACCTTCTAAGCGTAACTCCTTTGTCCTAAGATGCAAGTGAATTGTTCATAATATGTTGACATCACATAAAAGCATTCTGATAAAAACCCTATATATCCATGTGAGTTGTCATTACTACAAATGACATGGGTTTCGAATCATCGAAATGAGTATAACTCCGATGAATTCATTAGTACAGAATAGCTGTTGAGATTGTTCCTCCGGCTGGATTGCAATCATTTACAATCCCTGTACATTCCGGTGACAAAATATTGCACTGGACTGATCACCACATTTGGTATAATCTGTGATATATAAGTCACCAGAGAAAGCATTGCAATCAGCACAATGCTGTCTAGACTCACAAAGATGAGTAACAGATATTCTCAGATGTAATAAATAAGAGGCACAATGTGACCTACGCTAAAATCGCGTATGCTCGGGCACTGTATTGTGACCTGCGCTGAGATCGCGTATGCATGGACACAATATGACTCGTGCCAATGACGTGGACACAATTCATACAACCTCCGGTACAAGCGGACAAGGTTGACTGCCACGACATCACATCTGAAATCAATAAATCACTCAGAGAGAAGGTGTGACATCAGTACAACACCATTATACATATAGTCAAAGGATTTTAAAGAAGACACAGTCTCTCCGATATTGACAAACATGGTACATATATTACCATGCTCTCTGATCATATATTTGATATCCCACAGCATACGATGATGGTAATAGTAAACCACTTCGCCGCTGGAGGGTAGTGTTGTATTTTATGCAGCACATGCATGGGCACTATATGACCCACGCTGATGACGTGAATTCGGGCTGCATCCCAAAGACTGCGATGCACCTTCGGTGCAATGGGCTGCAACCCGAGAACTGCTATCCAGCTTCATAGTAAGCTATCACGTCATCACATAGAGGTCGGACCTCTGCTGTATTTAAACGGCGCTTGACAACCGCCTAGCAATACACTTCCTTGAGGGGGGAAGATGATAAGCTAAAAATACAACTAAAACCCAAATAAATAATAAAGACAAATAATAAAATAAAGTAAGTTGCATCATCGTTTTTGTTTTGGTAAGCCTGACTATATACAGTCAAACCATGCAGAACTCCATGAAGTTGACACATATATGTATCAAACATTTCTAAGGTCATCAGCCATGACATACATATGAGCTTGATTTTGAAGACCTAGACATTGTATACATCTGGTCTAGCGTGTATCCAGACAAGAATTGTATATTGACACGGTGCAAGCACTATAGCCTCTGCCACCAATGATCATTGAAAAAGGGCAACCATTCTTGATATTTCATCTGATTGGATCATTAAAGGTGTCAAGAGTACTCAATGCAATATGCAGGCTACGGCCTGAGTACAACACCTAGAAAGGTCAAAGCCAATGAGCTGACCAATGCAGCATAAATGCTAACTGCCTTTGAAGGTTACATAATAAGCCTATTGCCCTTATGTCTTGAAATGTATCCGTGTATTGGCATCACTTAGAGGTAATCATACCTGCTGAATGAGCCATACCAACCATCTTGTCTTCATTGATCATTACATATCTGATCATACCGCCATTGAATAATGCCTATTCTGTGAGATTATTATATCACGAGGCATTTCAGTAGTGCACATTAAACAATTGTAATGCAGCAAAGATCATCAGCTCTTCATCATACCTAAAGGTTGAGTTGTTGTCAAAAGCATTGATTCATCAGACACCATATCTCAGAGGTCTACTCATCATGGAAGACAGAATCTGTGCAATCATGGCTATTCAGCCTCCAACATAGCTAACATAGCTATACAGTCTATGACCCAACCGTTGTTAAGCAGCCTCCACAACAAATGGCTAAAAGATGGCAAGCAATCTCTTCGGTCATTCTTGGGCATAGAGCAATCAAGCACAGCCAATTCAAGATGTTTATCCCGAGATTCTCCAAGAATTACTCATGTTTTCCATGTGTCATTTGAAAACAGCCAATATACCGCCCTATGATGGGAGTCATCTCCTTCAGCGAGGGGAAGTGGTTATGCTGTAAAGTTGACCAATCTGATCATCACAACAGTGACAGATTTGAGAAAATCGATTGAAACTTGTATTGAAATGAATTCCTTACAATAAGGTATTGCACCTAAAGGAATAAAGGTTTCATCGTCTGAAATAGGAAAAGAGTTTTACATTGACTCTAGTTCCTGAATCCAGAATCACATAGAAAATATGTTCTATCCTGTGCATATAAAAAGTACATTAGATTCAGATTCTGAGCATACAAGTGGACTTGAATGCACTCGGGTTTGTACTGAGTTTTTATTCTGACATCACTACTTATTTGTGGAATAGCATACAATGGTATAAACCATCCACATATAGATTGACACCATACTTGTGGTTTCATATCATTTTGGCACATAAGACAAGCATGCTTCATTGAGGAATAAAGACTCTTTGAAAGCTCATTCTGGAATGTTTAGAAATTTGTTGCCTCCTCCATTAGGCCACGAAGTCTTGGGAAAAGCCATGGCGGAACTCGAACCCGCAATCTACAGATGGTTTCCAAGCGCAATTCATCCTCATTCTGGAAAGTGACAGAAATTTTATAGTCATCAACAAGTCACAATTCTATCGGATTGAAATGACACATTCATCATTTATACTTCCTTATCATGACAAGTCTCTGAATAGTGTTTGCCCAAAAATAAAATGGGCACCATTGAGATAAGCGATCATGTACTAAAGAAGATTCACATATCACTAGGCAATGCCATGTTCTAATGAAATGACATGCCAGCCATCCATCAACTACGGAAATACAACTCGTAGTAAGTTGTTGTCATTATAGACACTTCTTGATGGACTCTTCATTAGCTTCGATACCAAAGTTAACTTCGGTACCATCACTGATTTCGTTGTTCATCATGACAATCATTATCCAGAAACATTGTCTAAGTTGGGCACACCATTGTCTAAGTTGGGCACACTATAGTGACCCTGAACTGACAATGTATTTGGGCTGCAACCCAAAAACTGCATATCGAATCACAGTGAATTGACAATTTGGCATTTGCCAAGTCAAAAATGTCAAGCATATTGCCGGTATGACGTAGAGAGAATCGGTGTTCATATTGACATTGTTACCTCGAAAGCATTCGATGAGTAATCTCAGTCTGATTTTCTATCAAACCTTTTTCACATAACATAATGATTGAATGGCATTCTCCATCACCATCTGATTGGTTTGATACACCTCTTTTTAAAGGGGGAGGAAGAAGTATAGATTCATTCATTCTTTATACAGCTGCCACAAATTGATTTTACATCATTGTGATTTTGCTTGGAAGATTAAAAATCTCATCAAAAGTTCCAGCATTTGTATATAGCAGCCATAAAGTTGATGACACGGTACATCATGCCGATTGAAGCATCAAATGAAGTCTTATTTGACTTACTGACACATAAAGTTCATTATGAAGAAATCATAGATGCATATTTCTCCGGCTCTATCATATTATATGAAGGGCACTGACATAGGAGAACGATGGTTTTTCAAATGTGAATAAGCTATATTGTAAGCTTACGACCATCACTTTGACGTCAACAGCCTAAGATGCTGATTGTCGAAATTCAAGAGTTGAAAGATTCGTTGAATCAACCTTGGTAACATGTGTTTTGATTGATGAATTGTTGATCCATGGTTTCTCCCCAAATCTAGAGAAGCTGGCACACAAGTTGTTGCCAATGTCTTTAGGAAAGCATCTGAGCAAAGGATTGCCAGTTGTGCCATCAGGCATCGAATTCCATAACAGCAAAGCCGAGTGAGTGAGATCCGCCAATCTAGCTATTTGCCCGTCATTCCTTCCAGGTTCATGACAAGAGACAATTCATCAAAGTCATACACCAATGCATAAGTCACATGCATGGTTGCACAGTTTGTATCCGAATGCCATCCCATCAAAGTTAAGCATCTAGATAGTAACTCTGGCCAACCAAAAGCCTTCCTGTCTTCAGATATCTTGAGCATTCTCATTTCCAGCTCCATTATGGACTAGGAAGCATCATGACTGTGCCTCGCCAGGACGCGGATCCTCAAAGCTGCACACTTGAGGCGAGCCTTATGAGACAGTGACCTTTGGCCTGTGGGGCGTCAACCCCTTATCAAATCCTGAACACTTGTTAACACCTGGATAAATTTATCATGATGCAACTTAAGTGGGATTATAAGTTCCACATAATCATATTGTCTACGTATGCTGAAGGCATAACTGCCGCATATGGTTACAATAGGTCGCAGCTTCTATAACATTGTGGCTTCTGAGTCAAAAGCTGATAGCCGATGACTTTCGCCAATAATTGCCGACCAAATAATAATCAGGCCGTGGAAACATATACCCAAGGGGTTTCGTCGATCGGTCGTATATATATCAGGGCTGCATCCCAAGAACTGCAGGGCTGCATCCCAAGAACTGCAGGGCTGCATCCCCAAAAAACTGCAGGGCTGCATCCCGAGAACTGCAGGGTTATATCCCTAACATTTTTACCCTACATCAAATTGATATGACAGGAGCAGGAATTGATCCTTCCTTGCTAAGGTGTAGTGCGCCTTGTATAAATCATACCCTTACACAGATACGCATATGCGGGTACCAATATCTGTGAAAAACTGCTAATGCTACCTTTGCCAAGACCGTGGTTAGTCATCGGATTCTGTGGCCAGTCATCCGAAGCTACCAGAGACATCGACTGAGGTAGACGGAGTTGTGATCCTAAGTTATGCCTGACAAACATAACTAAAATAAATTTCACATTAGTACGTGGCGAATCCATTCTCACTCATCGCGATAGATGTTCGTCAAAGCGTGCGTACTGGACCAATAATCAAGAGTGAGCAGACCGGGTAAAAAAGAAAAAAGAAAAAGAAAAAGAGACACCCTTGGACGGGGTGTGGGGCTTTGTGAGTCCCCTTGACTCCTTCTTCTTTGTCCCTTAGTCTGGTTCCTTGTCTACTTTAGTTCTGTATAGTCTGTTTAGGCTTACTGCAAATCCTGTCGCTAGGTCATGTATTTTCCTGAGTAGGTGTAGGGCTTCCTGTCTGTCGAATCCTAAATGTTTGGTCAGTATTTTCTCCGTGTGTTCGTATATTGTTCCCGTATTGCCGAATACCATTACGTGTAGCGTTACCTTGTAGCCATATAGTTCTAGTAGTTTTACTAGCGGTGTGTATTTTGTGTACTTCGTTTTTAGTGCTTCCTCCCAACTCATTTCGTCTGTGTATGTTACCTCTATCAGGTGTATGTGGCCCGCTTCCGTCATTGCCTTTTGGTGTGTGTACCCAGGCTGCTCATTCCCCTTTTCAGTTCCCTCTAGCATTACTATGTCCACGTAGTGTGGTATGGTGTCCTTTCCGTGTGCTGGTGCCGGTGTGTTTCGTCCGTCCAGTCTGCATTGCCCCCTTGTGAGGAGGAAGTCTTCTATTGGTCTCCCGTTGTTCATTCCTTTCCCTTTTTTCCCCGCATGGGTTCTTATTACACATCCTCCTTTCCTGCCTTTGCTAATTGCTTTCGCTATCATTTTGGTGGTCTCATCCGACCTGCTTATTATCATGTTCTTTATCTCCCTCTCTGTGCATCCTCCCAGCACATGGGCTGTGCGTATGAATCCTCCCGCGTTTACTTGTCTGGGCATCCCGCAGCATTTGCATTTTTGCGACCTTCTCCCTCCTTGCTGCTTCTTGTATGGTCCTGCTGGTAGTTTGTTCGCCCGGCATCTTAGCAGGACTGTCACGTCTTTCTCGTTTAGGTATTCCGTTCCCTTCTTCCAGTATCCATTAGAGAGCTTGTGCATGGCTTTATCACCTTTGAGGTGCTGCATGTATTTTTCTGGCTTTTCTTGTGTTGCTGTCAGTATTTTTTCCCTCGAGGACTTTCTCCATTCCTTCACTTGGTGTACTTCCTTTTGCGCTGCTTCCTGGTCCTGTACCATTTCCTGGAGTGCTCTCCATTCTTCCTGTGCTTCCTCCTGTTGTTGGGCCATTTCTCTGAGCTCGGCTGCGGTGTCCTGCTGTGTTGTCGTATCCACATTCTGTGTTTCCGGTAGCTTCAGTTTCTGGGTTGACCCTTGTGCAGTTTCTCCTTGGGCTTCCCTCGGCCCTTCAGCTTCCCGTAGGGCTGGTTGGTCGGGTTTTGCCTGGCTTTGGGTTCTTCTTCGTTTTTGTCTTTCTCCCTGTTCTAATGCCTCCTCTTTCTGTATTGTTCTTGTCTTCCATCCCTGTTCCTTATTCATTTCTACTCCCCGTGTGCTCTCTCGCCCTTGCCCCCTCTTTTGTTTAGCTTGTTGTGCTGTTTGTACTTGCTGCTCCTGTATTAATGCCTCCTCCTCTAATCGTTCCATCCTCTGGAGTTCCAATTCCTCTTCCTGTTCCTGTTGCCATTCTGGTTCATCGGGCCAGGTGTCTGCCCAGGCTGTTCCTATTTCAGTAGGCTCCCGGTTTCTTTGTGCGTATTCTGCCTCCTTCCTCTCAATGCGTTGTCTTTTGGTCTCCCATTCTTCTGGCCCGGTTTCTAGTTTCCTTTTTAGTCTTTGTATTATGTTCGTTTTTCCCGTCATTTTTTCCTCCCTCACCTTTTTTGTTACATGGTTGAGTATTGCTTGGTGTCCTTCCAGTTGTCTACCCGTGGCCTCGCATATTGCTAGTAGCATCACTGTATCCGTGTTGTCGTGGTTGAGGCCGTATTCCCCTTCTTCACAGGCCCTTTTTGCCACCTCGTCCGCCATTTCATTCCCATGTATTCCCACATGCGCTTTAACCTTGTATAGGGCCACTTTTGTTCCCTCCTTATTTAGCTTTTGTATTTGTTTCATTATTTTCCACAGCAGGTCCCTGTGTACGTGCCTTTCAAGCGTGTGCGGCCTTCTTTTCATGTTTTGTATCTGGTAGAGGGAGGTCAGACTATCCGTGCATATGCTGACTTTCTCTTCTCCCGAGTTTGAGTCTAGTGTCAGTGCCATATATATGGCAGTGAGCTCCGCCCTGTTAACAGTTTGGCAGCGTCCGGCCCATCTTTGCATGTGGTTCATTGCCCGTTCCCCTCTTGGGTCCCAGACACCTGCCGCCGTTACTTCCTCGACTTCCCCGTTTTCCTTTTTGACTTTTCTTTGGCTTCCATCTGTGTAAATCATATTGTTTCTGTTATGCCTCCTGTGGGGCTCTGGGTATCCTTTCCCTTGGTTGTCCCACTTGCTTTCTGGTGGTGGTTCTGCTTTCTCCTTTTCACCCCTTTCCCACTGCAGCCATTGGTCTGCGTTTATGTGCTCGTCCGTTGTGTCTGGGCCCGTAAATTGTAACGCCCACCTTCTTAGGGCGTCTCTGTTTATTTCCTCCCTACTCCACGTGGTGTTAGCTCTTAGTACGTCCATGGTCGTTGGCCTCGGCCCTCTATCCCCTCCTCTGTGCTCCCCTTCTTTTTCCCTGTCTTCCATCCACCGGTCAATTATCTTCTCTGTGTGGTTCTTCAGGTGGCTGCCTGGTAGTGCTTGCATGACCGGTAGTTCATGGTTCATCCATGGCGCGGAGTCTATGACGCAATCCTTCTCCCATTCTGTAATTGACCTAGGTCGCCTGTCCGCATCCTTGAGGGTGAGAGGCCTGTGTATGTAGCATGCTCTGCCTATCGTCCTGACTTTGCTTTGCGGGCACTTGAGAAGGGCCTTGCTGAATATGTCGTGGGTTTTGAGTGCATCCGGGCAGTATTTTCTCCATCCTGCCGCATTCGCTACTACCAGTATTCTCATGTTCCAGTTGCATTGTTTGGGTTTCTGTAGGTTGCCTTGCATCCAGTGGTCGGGTGGTAAGAAGGTGAACTGCCCTTCCTTTATCTCCAGTAACTCGTGTACCCTGTATCCCATGTGCTTATTCAGCAGTTTTCTATACGGGCTTTTGGCGTATGTGGGGTATATTCCTACCCCCAGAACGGGTTCGGCCGTTTTTGTGGAGTTAATTGCCTTTTTCAGTGCCTTGTAGAGGTCCCCTGCTGTGTACTCTGGGTTGAATTGGTATGACCCCAGTTTTTCCCATTGCTCTTCCCATGCCGAGCCTACAGCCCCAAATACCGAGTCTCGTGGGTATTGCGAGTAGTACGTTCTGGTGTCTCTGTGTACATTAAGTGGGGAGGCGAATACCTCTGTTTGGACTCCCATGGCTGTGTGTACCGCCTCCATCATTTCCGGAGGGAAGGTCCAGTGGTTTTGGAGGTTCCTTTTTCTGTGTTTCATCTCCGCTTTGCTGGAGTACCTTATCAGCAGTTGTGCTATTTCCTCCTCAAAAGTGTTTACATGTATTTTGTGTTCTACACTTAGTTTCAGCCTTTTGGCCAGTTGTTTCTCCGTTGGCCTTTGTGCCGTGCTGTCCCCCACCGCCTCGGCATATCTGTCGTACAATTCTCTAGCTTTTACCGTGCTCAGCGTGCCTATAAGGCTTCCCTCCGGCTCATAGCAGTAGGTGGTGTCACCTTCCGTGCGCAGTTGTCTGTCCTTCACCCCTGGAATGTGCCTAATGTCCTGGTCCGGGTTCGTTTCCCTTGTGCATATTTCCAGGTGCGTTACTTCTTTCCAGTACCTCTGTTCGCCGTTTGGTTGTCCTGCCAGTATCTCTTCAGCGGGCTCGCGTTTGGTCCTTTTGTCTCTCTTGTCGTTCTTCCATTCTTCCACTAGGTTTTTCCATCCTTGGTCCGAGGAGAGGTTGTGTTTGAGCAGGTGTGTTCTTACTGTTTCTTCTGTGCTCCACGTCGTCTGTTCGTTTCCTTCTCCATCGGTCCACCGTATTTCGTACTGCGTTACTTTCGAGGTCGAGTCTGTGTAGTTTTGCAGGTACTGTCTCGTTGCCAGTATCCCGGCGGGCGTGTAGTTTCCCTCTTGTCCTAGCATTTCCATTCGGTCTTCCTGTGTCGACCACTGGCCTCTGTCCTGTTGTCCTGACTTCCTCTTTACTCTCCCCCGCGGGTGTCTGGTTGTCATCACGTCGTCTTCCTCCTTTTCTTGGTCGGTTTCTATGCCCAGAACTTCCTTCTCTTGTTCCGTCCACTCTACCTCTGACTGTTCGAAATGCTTCGTTTGGTTGGCTAGCGGGTACATAGACACTAGTTGCAGTATGTCCTTCAGACTGTTTCCAGCCTCATGTAGCGCCTTTATTTGTGCCGGCCAGTTTCTTATGTTTTCCATGCTTACCGTACTTTTGGTGTACCTCTCTAGCTCTCCTGTTTTCCGTTCTTGTATATATTCAGGTTTCAGCCTTCTGTTCCACACATGGTCCCAGTGGTCCCCTGGTTTCTTAATGTCGTTGGGTTGTGCTTCGCAAATGTATGGGTATAGGTGCAGCATTCCCTGCG
Organism: Cymbomonas tetramitiformis; assembly: GCA_001247695.2. Classification (NCBI taxonomy): domain Eukaryota; kingdom Viridiplantae; phylum Chlorophyta; class Pyramimonadophyceae; order Pyramimonadales; family Pyramimonadaceae; genus Cymbomonas; species Cymbomonas tetramitiformis. The sequence continues at coordinate 56,558 of LGRX02035755.1, forward strand.
CTATCTTTGTTGCCGTTTTGGTGTCGTGTTTCCTTCCACCTGTTGCTTTCAGTGTTTCTATTGGTATGGCACTTTTCCCGTCTGCCGTGGTTAAGTTCTTGAGGTCCGGGTAGTTTCTGAATAGTGTGAGTAGTTTGGTAAAGTTTATTTGCTTGGTGGCTTGCTGAGTTTTCGTTTCCTGTATTACATTTACTGTTCCCATTTTTTCAAAGCCTGTCGTCGCAGGCTGCGACTGTGGGTCTCTGTATTCTGTATCCATTATCCTTTGGTGCTTGGTCGTTCTGGTTGTGCCCTCCATTTCCGCGTTTGTGTATACCCTTTTAGCTTTTCCCAGCTGCCTCATTATAGGTAGTGTTTCTTTGCCCAGTTCCTGCATGTGGGTTCCCACTCCTTTCACGCGTATTCCATATTCATTCAGAGCATTCATCTTCCTCAGAGTGTTCGTTTGTGTCTGCAGTCCCATTTTTAGTTTGCTCCTTGTGCTGCTGTGTCCCCTTTCTTCGAAGTGTTTTTCCAGTAGTCCGGCTGTGGACCTGCTAACTTGTGACATTCTTTGTCTGGTTTGAAGGTTTCTCTCCCTTTTGCCGTATCCCATCTGGGCCCCTTTGTCTTCCTCACTCTGAACAGCGCCTGCCAGTCCCGTGTACACTTCCTGTGCATATATTGCCTGTAGGGACTGGAGCCCCAGTCCGTATTCCTCTTTTTCCTCCGTGTTTAGTTCATTGGGCGTACCATTCGCGGGAAGTCCATATATTCTTTTCATCGCGGCTCCCAGCTGATTTTCGGCCTGTTGTATTTCACCCTGTGTGTATATCCCGAGGTGGAGTCCGTATTTGAATTTCCCCAATATGGCCGACTTCAGGGAGTACTCTTTTTGTCTTTGTGTGAGGGGGGTTGTCAGTAGTGCGTCTATTCTTCTTTTGAGTTCCCGTAGTGACTTTCTTTTCTCCTCTTTCCATGTCCCCAGCATATTGAGTAGGACCCCCAGGTACTTGTAGGTATCCCCGGCTTTTAGGACTTTTAGCGTTCGACTTCCGCATTTCACCCCTTGGTGCCTACTTTCTTTCACGTTTTTGTTGCCATGTTCTACCCCTGTTATCTTTGTTTTGTCCTCGTTTATTCTGAGTCCACTCCAGTCTCCAAATGCCGAGAGTTTCTTTAGCTGTTGCTCCATGCCTGTCATTAGTTTGGTTAGTATAATTAGGTCGTCCACAAACGCTCCGGAGGAGGTTCTCAGTTCCCCTCTGAGCTCCCTGTCAGTTGCATACCTGTGCTGGTATCCATGGTCTCCCACCTCTAGCCATCTAAGGAGAGGTTCCAGGTATAGTATGAACAGTAGCGGGCTCATGCTGTCGCCTTGCAGAATCCCCCTTCTTATTGGCACCTCTTCCGAGACCTGGTCCCCTACTTTTGCTCTCATTTGCATGGAGTCCTCCTCGTTTTCGCCCAGTATGTCCCTGACAGCTTCGGTAAGTTGTGGTGGCACCCCTAGGTGTTTTAGCGTCGTAATGAGTCTTTCGTGGTCAACCGAGCCATACGCATTTTCGAAATCCACGTAGGTTGCATGTAGGCTTCGTTTGGAGAGGTTGGCGTCTTCAATGGCATTGGTTACCCTGGTGAGTTGCTTCATTGTGTTGTGGCTTTCCCTTGAGCCCTCTTGTGCTTCCGAGAGCATGCCGTTTATCTCACAGAAGTCAGCTAGCATTTTTGTGAGTACTGTAGTGTATAATTTGAACAGGCAGTCCAGTAGTGCTATAGGTCGGTAGTTTTTTTGTTTTGTTACTTCTCCTTGCTTGTGGTGGAAGCAGAAGTAGCCTTTTTTCCATGGTAGGGGGGTGTGTCTATGCTCCCACATTAATTTCATGAGTTCACACAGTTGGTCGTGGAATCTGTCCGGCATCTGTTTCAGTATTTCATTTTGTATCCCCATGGGCCCGGCTGCTTTGTTGGTTTTCATTTTCTTCACCGCCTGTCGGTAGGCCTCTTTGTCCACATTTAGGTTTACTTTTGTTTGGTCCGGTCTTTTGCATTGGTTTTCCCTCATGTAGTTCTTGTACCTTTCGTCAAGCCAGGGTGGCGTATCTTTAAGTCCTTTCTCTGGTTCCTTCATTTTGTATGGTTCCGACCACGCAATGTGTTCTCCCATTGCCTGTGCCACTTTTTGGTGTCCTACCACTAGCTCTCCTTGCATGGTTTCAATCGCTTGTATTGTTGTAGTTGGTGCCGTTCCGTTTTCTATCTCTTTTTTGTATATCAATTTATGGTAGTGCTTTATGTTGCCCCAGTATCCTTCTCTCATTTTCATTCTTGTTTTCTGTTTTCGGTTTGCTTCGTGTTCTTTAATGCACTTCCTTGCCTCTTTTGTCGCAAGCTTTTTCTGTTCCCGTTCCCATTGTTCCCATTCCCTCATTTCGTTTGTTCGGTTGTCAAAATCTTCCGTCCGTGCTTCCTCGGTTACTTGTTCTCGTGTTTCTATGTCCTTCTTCCATAGTGCTATGTTCTCACGGCACCTGTTCCTTTCTTTCAGGTGGCCGTCCCTTTCTTTGCGGAGGGTTTTTGGGAGGTGTAGTCCATGTTGTTGTTCTGGTGCTGCCGCTTGTTTCGGTAAGTTGACATCCATCATTGCCCTGTCTCTTGCTTCCCCCATTATCCTTGCAACCACCCCTCCCGCGTAGTCTATTGCCCGTTTTCTGTGCCTTGTGCTGGCTGCTGTTTTTATCCCGTTTATTGCTTCTTGCATTTCATCTTGTAATTCCTTCGTATATGCAGCGTCCAGTGTTTGCCTGAGGGTATTCCCCTCTGCTTCTGTTAGCGGGAGTTTCAGTCTGTCTGTTTTTGCATGTTGTGGCTTTTGTGTCGTTGGTCTGTGGGTCCCCCAGGCTTTTAGGTCCAGTTGCGTTGTGCAGACCATTTTGTGGTCGCTCATGTGTAGCTCGGTGAGTTCTCCTGCCGTTGGTTGCGTGTAGTATTGTAATTCTGCTTTGCTTGCTAGCATTCTGTCTATGTTCCGTCGTTCATGCCATGTTAGTGTTGTTTCCCTGGTCCCTCCCACATCTTGCAGACCCGTGGCTTCCAGGGTTTTGTTCCATTCTCTGTCCCTGCTATTTTTCGGTGTTCCCGTCGTGGCATTCAGGTCCCCACAAATTAGTACTGTTTGTCCTACCGCATTGTCGCTGGCTGTGGTCACCATTCGCACATACTCCTGTATGCCATTTCTGGCCGCCTCTCTGTCGAGTTCCCCTCGTCCTGTCTCTTCCGCCACGTCTTTCCCTTCCACCGGGTAGTATACCCCTAGCAGGTGTAAGTATTTTCCTCCCGGAAAGTGGAGCAGCGTGTGTGTGAGTACTCCTCGTAAGTGCGGTACCTGCACCTCGGTGTAGTTATGTGGTTTGGCATATTCCCCTGTGAGTATTACGGCAAGGCCCGCCTTGTGGTTGCTCTCTTCTCCCTCCCCTTCCTCTGTTGGTACGTTTGTGCATACGTTTGACTGTTTTTTGTTTCTGAAGTGTCTTTTTATTTCCTCATTCGCAGTCTTAGTTTCCGTGACTATTGCTATATCTATCTCCCATCTTCTCATTTGCTCCTCCAGTTCATACAGTGAGTGCGGGGAGCCTTGTATGTTCCATGTTAGGAAATTTATGGTGTGTTGTTGTGCTTCTCCCATTTCTTCAGTGTTTAGGTTCTCCGTTTTTGGCATGTTCCCACCCCATTGCTTCTGTGCCTCCAGGGACCCTTTGGTTTCCTCATTGTCCCTTTTGTTCATTTTCGTTGTTGTAGTAGGTGGCGGGTATTTCTTGGCGTTCGCGGGAGGCCTCAGTTTTTTTCCTGTCGCCGTTCCCTCCTCCTTCTTTAGCCTTTCGTTTGCTTGTTCTTTGCTTATCGGAAGGAACCGTAGCGTGGCCTGAACTAGCTTGTCCGTGGTACTTGTGTTCTTTTCTTCCGTTGCTTCGCCCGTGGCGTGTTGCTCCGTAGTAGGTGCCCTGCCATCTTCCTTCGGTTCATCACTTTTCATGTCCTCCTCGGCCAGCCCAGTTGTTTGTTCTGTCGTCCGCCGCATCTCCCGAGTCTCCCCCTGCAGCCGTGCCGTGTTTCTAGTCCCGAGTTTGAAGTGTCCTGGTTTGCCGTCAACATGCCAGTATTTCCAGCTCCCTGCCACTCTTATCGCTTGCTCACCTTGACTGAATCTTTCCCATTCTGGTGGTGTGCTATGTGTTTTTAGTTCACTATATTTCACCTTTTGCAGGTCGTAGGCTTCTCGCAGTATGGTCCAGACATCTATAGCTATTAGCAGTTCGTCCTGTTTTTCTATTCCTCCAGTGGGCAGCCACACATGCGCCTGCATGTCCTGGCGTGTTATTGTGAGCATCATCATTGCCCATTTTTCTCCATCTCTTATTGCTATTTGGGTTCGGCCATCTGTCGACAGTTTGCTCATTGTTTCATCTATGAGGGCTTCAGTGTCTTGTTGTAGCGCTTGAAGTGCTTCCTGAACGTTCATTATCGTTTGTATGCCCACCCCTTGTTGTCGCATTGTGTCCTCCACCTGTTCCCTTGTGCGGCCACGCCCCACCTCCCTCATGAAGGCATCCGCCGCACACGTTCCTTGGGTTCGCGCCTGTTTTGCCCCAGTCCTTTTTGCTGGGTCCTCCCTTGTCAGCTCAACTTCATCCGTGTCCTGTTCTGCTTGTGGCTTATTTTCCCTCATTATGGCCGACTTTATCTTTGGCCTGAATCTGTCTCTGCATTTATTCACTATTTCCGTGGTGTGTATTGTCACGCATCGACTGGTTTGGAGTGTGTTCGTGTACACATGTTGTATCCAGGCTCCGTTCCTTTCTAACAGCCACTGTTGCCATAGCTCCGCAATATATATCACCCAGACGCCGCAGCTGAATGCATCGTGTTGGTGCCTGTCGTACATCGGCGTGGCTCTAGCTTCCAGGCATCCCATTGCCTCCTTGTTGCCCGTTACCCATGCACTCACTGCTCCTTGCAGTTCCTCCGCCATCCTCGTGTGCCCTTGGGCGGTTTTCTTCCGTGTCTGTCTTTCCATGCCCATGGAGTCGTATACATAGGCCTGCAACGTGCTGTTATTTTTTGCGACGCAGACTCCTACCATCAGTAGTAGCCAGTGTCCGTTTCCTACCACTGGTATCTGGGTGCCACCCTTTTTGGCGACTTTTTCTTTTACCATTTTCAGAAATTTTTTGTCATTTTCCCTCAGCATCTTCAGTATTTCTTGCATGGTTGTTGAACCCGGAGGGTTGTCTTCCAGTGTTTCGAGCGCGAGGTCCACTTGGTGCATATTCAGTTTTCCGTCCTTGGCAAATATTCCCTGCGTGACAGAATTCTTGGGGTACTGTCCTTCCATCTTCTCGTTCGAGCATGTTCCCCCCCCTATATGTGAGGGCTGTGGTGTTGCTTCGGCATACCTACCCGTCTCCTCAATTTGTTCAGCTTTCCTGTTGGGTCTTGTACCCAAGGCTGCTCCTCGTGCTGCCGTAGACATTTCATTCACCGCTTTGACCTGCGGTACCTCTTGTCGAGGGTTTTTCATTGCCAGTTGTGCCTGCTCCTTCCGTTTAGCCAGAGTGCCCAGCACACTTAGTGTTACATGCATGCTCATTATCTGGGCTCCCACCGTTCTCGCTATGTTTTGGCCTTCCCTTCTCATTCGGCGCACCTCGCCATGTTTTCGCGCCCACTTACTATTGTCCCTGTCCTTTGTTTCTTGCCTTACTACCTGGTTGTTTCTGACCAGTTGTGGTCTGTCATATTTGGTACATTGTACCCACCTGCATGTTTTCCCTTTCTCATGTTCACTCCAATATCTCCTTCCCCTTTTGTGTGCATGTGCGTGCTCCTGCCGGTTCGCCCGTAGGTAATATGTGAGGTTTCTTCTGAAGTTCGCCCTTCGTCCCCCCTCTTCTGTTGTGGCTAACCAACTGGGGCCCTTTGGGGGCTTTTCCTGTGTTATTTCCTGGCGTTGGTCGTTGACTCCTCTTGGCATTTTCTCACTTACCTTTCCAGTTTCAACTGTTTGCCGGGTTTTTGCTGTTGCCGCTGTGCCTCGTTTCTGCATGCACTGTGCTGCATGCTCCCTTTCCGGAGCTTCACCCAGCACTCCCTTTGAGGGCTTTTCCTGTGTTGTTCCTTGGCTTCGGTTGTCCACCCCTCTTGGCATTTCCTTTCCCTTTCTTGTTTCAGTTACCTGCCTGGTTATCGTTGTTGCTGCTGTGTTCCTTTTCTGCAAGCATGTCACTCGCACCCTTTCCGGTGTTTCTTTTTGCATCCCCGTTCCCACCTTTCTGCTAGTCTTCCTGCATGCTGTTACCCGTACCCATTGCGTTAATTTTTGTGCTGGCGTTATTCTTCCTCCACTATTACTTTTCGTCAGGAACGTAGCTGCAACGCAAATTGCAAGTATTGCTTTCATTAGTGTGCCCCGTGAGTTGCCTTCGTGTCCATTACTTACCACGCATCTCCTTCGGGTATGTTTTCCTCCCCCCATACTGCCTCCCTTGTTACGCGTTACACGCTCATTTTGTCCCCTCACACCCTTCTCGTTGCATTTTTGAACTTCGTTTTCCTCAATCCTTATTCGTATATACCCTATGGGTGTCCCCTCAAAGTATTTCCCCCTTTGGGCCATTTGCACAAAACTTCGTATTTTTACGTAGAGCTCCTGGGGCAATTCGCTAAATATCCAATGTCGTCCGTTCAAGCTCATTTTCATTTGTTGTTTGTATTTCACCATTTGTAGGCTCTGTGCGAAATTTTTTCGTCTAATTTTGTTATTATGTGCACCTATACCCCCCTTTTTCTGTAGGTACTGACCCTTTGGGTTAGGGTTTCCCTTCATTTCCCGGTATATGGCTGTGCAGGCTGTCATAATTGGCCTTTTTCCTTTCAATGTATCTTGTGGGTTCCTCTTGTTATTGTCGTCCCTATCGTTCCGTCGGTGTGCATGTTCTTCTGGCTTAACGCGGTTTTCCTTGTTACGCGTTACACATGTCTGCAGCGTCGTTCCGTTCTTTTTACAGCATATCTGGGCTTCATTCTTCCCCATATATCTTTGTGCATAACTCTTGGTTGCCTCCTTAAAATATTGCTCTGCTGGGGTCGTTTTTACAAAACTTCGAATTTTTACGTAAAGCTTCTGGAGCAATTCGCTAAATGTCCAAAGTCGTCCGTTCAAGTTCATTTTCATTTCATGTTCGTATTTTGCCGTTTGTAGGCCCTGTGTAAAATATTTCCGTCTAATTTTACTTTTATGTGCCCCTATTCCCTCCCTTTTCTGTAGGTAAGCCCCTTTTGGGTTAGGGTTTCCCCTTGTTTTCCTCCATATGGCTGTACGGGTTGTTGCAGTTCGCCTATTTCCATTCAATATATCCTGTGGGTTCTTCTTGTTGTTACTATCCCCGTCATCTTGCCAGTGTGCATGTTCCCCCGACCCCGCATTCTTCTTCCTGTTACGCGTTACATTTGCCCGCAGCATCATCCCGTCCTTACAGCCATATATCTGGACCTCATTCTTCTCAATATGTCTTTGTGTTTGGCCCTCAGTTGTCTCCTTGAAATATTGCTCTGTCAGAGCTGTTTTTACAGAACTTCGTATTTTAACGTAGAGCTCCTGGAGCAATTCGCTAAACACCGAAGTTTGCCGGTTCCCTCTGTAAATTTGCGTATCGCCTGTCCACTTGTAAAATAGTCCCCCCAAGAGTTCTCCTGTCGAGCCTTTCTGTGCTACTCCCTCCAGGGGCCTTTTGGTACTCAATTTACCTAGGGTAGCATTAGGGTTTCCTCTATCTTCCTGCACACCTGTAGGGCCAGTTTGTTCACCTTCCTGTCTATACATTTGTTCACTGTTTCGCCTTATGCTTGCTCCCTTCTTTTGCTTCTTGCTTTGTGGGTTATTATTGCAGTTCATGTGCGCCTTGTGTCGCCGTGTCTTATTTGTGGCTCCAGTCTCACTCATTATTCCAGGGTGCATGTCATTGCACCTTCGGTTGCTTAGTATGCTGTACTCGTGCTTAGTGTTATTTCCTACGGCCCCGGTTTCGGTTTCGGCTGCTATTCTGACGTTTGTGCTCCTATGCAGTGCTTCTGCCTCGTTGGCAGTGTGGTGGCGGTTGCTGTTTTCGTTATTTTCTCTAGTATATTTGTGTTTGGTTTTTAGCTTGCAGGTGTCAGTTCTTTCGAGCAGAAGTTCACAACGATGGCACTGAGCAGGGCAGGGATTTATGGGTACACCCCAGTTGCTTATAAAATATTTGTAGTTGTTTGCATGGCTAGTTGCAGTTCTATTCAGGCAATAAATATATGGTGAACAGCTGTTCTGGTGGGTCCTTCGATCGGGCTCGGAGTGGTGCTTTTCTTTTTCACCTGATGCTACCCGGTGTTTGCTCTTCTGCTGGCTTGCTTGTCTATCAGCGTCGGCTTTCCCTTGTCGACTTGGACCTGCCGACCTGTGATCAGTCCCCTTTATTGTCAGTCCCTTGGATGTAACTACAGTAGTGTCGCTGCCAGTGGCAGCCCGGGCCGATTCAGGTAGTGAGTAGCCTTTCTGCTCCCCTCTGTTCCCTGTGTTGCCTTTGCCGATGACTGGGTTGATTTTTAGTGCAGTATTCCAGGCAGTGGGGTGTGTGGGTTGTACCTTTTGGTTGGACCTTTCGATGGCTGAGACGGTGCTGGCTAGCTTCTTCTCCAGGTCCTGCCTCTCCTTGTCGAGCATAGCTGTGTCCTCGCCTTCCGGTGAGTCGATGCGCTGCTTGGTCCTCTTGCGGAAGTGGAGGGAGTCGTCCGATTGCGGGGAGTTCAGCTGCTGCGAGTTGAGTTTGATGAGGTTGTCGACCATCTTTTGTTGAAGTTCAAGTTGAAGTTCGCTGAAGCCTTTGGACTTCTCTGTGAGGTCGATCACCCCGTCACCGACCCGTTCGACACTTTTGACGGTGTCCTTGAAACCTTTGGCCGTGGCAGTCTCCAGCCTTTCAACCACTACACGTAGGGCCCGTACCTCCTCCTCGGTTTTGCTGTCTCCTTTCGCCACTTTGGCGAAGGATGCCAGCCTTCCTTCCAGTGCTTGAACGACCTCGTCTGCTGACTGTGTTGTGGGTGGCACCGTGCCTCTGCCGCCTCCACCCTTGCTCTTCGCGTACTTACCGGATCGAGAGAAGTCCGAGTGTTGGCACTCGAACCTCATACCAAGATGTTCTATCTTGATTGAGAACCGCTTCTCTGGCAGTCCAGCTATCCAGGCGTAGACCTTTTCGTTGGCCACGGCGGAGAATATCTGCCCCCTCTTCAGTTTTCGTAACCTCAGGTATGTTGCCGGCACCGATTCGTCCGTAGCTGGCTTCGTGTATGATGGCGGCCACGGCAGCAGGTGTTGGCCTTCACCCAGCTTGTCGGTAAGGATCTCGTTGATGGACGTCACCAGAGAGTCCGCGTCAAACTCATAGTCGATGCTCCTGTCGTAGTCAACTATGACCACCTCGGTGGCGAAGAGGTGTTGGATTGCTCTGTTCGTTGGTATCCTCTGTACGTCGTACTCGGTCAGGCTCGGTATCTTGATGTCGCCCGTCTCCAGCTGTTGCGCCGCCTTCTCGCTGGCGGCGACGATTCTGATGTTGTTTAGGGCAGTGGCGGCGGGGACCGAGTCCTCCCAGGAGCCCTTCATAGCCGCTTCTATGATGTGCATACCCGTCAGCTCCTCCTCGAGCGACTGCAGGGTCCTACCTTTTAAGCCCTCGCTGGTGATGCACAGTTGTCTTTCCTCAGCCCCACCACGGTCTCCTCCCCTGCCGGCTATCCTCACCCTCGGGATCGCCCTTTCACTGTCAGCGATGTTGTCAGCTCCGAGTTTCCCGCAGTGGATTGGCAGGTGAGCGAGGGTCGTTGACATGACCGTTGCTGCGTATTCTGGTTTCACAAAAGTGAGGCGGATGGCAGCCACCTTATCCCCCACCCACCGTATTGCAGGTGGGTTCTCTTGGGAGATTACCATGGTTCCTTCTCCAAGTTGGTGAAAGTGCCTGACGGCCGATGTAATATGCTGCAAATACTCTACCACCAGAGGCCCATATGAACGCAGTGGGGCCACAACGATGTGTCCCTGCCCGCCTTTTGGGATGCAATATTCGTCTATCTCACTGGGTTGGATTTCGGCACAGTTCTGCAGAAGGGTGTAGATGGTCTCCCCGTTTTCGTTCCGCACGCCGTACGGATTCTCCAGTGGGTAGCCCTGCGAGCACTGGGTGTACTCAAGCCGCCTGTCTGGGTAGGCAGTGCTGAAATATTCCGCCCTCGCCTCCAGCGCCGTTTTTTCACCGTGCTGACTGCAGTATTTTTCGATGAAGGCGTTTAGGCAGTGGTTGAAGTCGTCGGGCAGCTGCGGTAGATGCGCGCCGTCAGTGAAGGTTCCCGTGGCTGCATGGTCCTTCCCCTGAAAGTGCCTGAGCAGCGTGCCGGTCTGCTCCTCATCCAACAGCTCTCTGTTCCTACGTGGTGGATTCCCCCCTTTTCCGCCCTTCTGCCCCACAAGTGGGGAGCCTCTGGATGTCCTCTTGATCGCACCTCTGGAGTTCATTTTTCCCCCGTTTTTTAGCCTACTGTTGACGCTTTCGCTGAGCTCTACTGTTGGGCCTTTCGGCGTGCCGCTACGGTTGAGTCTACGGTTGAGTACGGTTGGGTGCCGCCTTTCGTTCTGCTTTGTGCCCTGCGCTTTCAAAACCCAGTTAGTACGGCATGGAAACGGGTCAGAAAGACAGGAATCGGGGCAGTGTCGGGCCAAATCTGCATCTAGCCGTTGCGCCGTCTGACATGTCGCCTTTTGCGTGGTCCATGTGGTCCAGCTCCAGCATCCTGCGAGCACAGTTAGTAGAAAAATTACATTTTTAAAAATATCTATTTTTGTGCCCCGCGGCCCGGAGAGAGGTGCACGCCTCAGGCGGGTTCGCGAGAAGTGGCGTTCCGGGTCTAGACCGGGTAAAGGATTATAAGTCCAATCCCGTTAAGCAAGGCCACTCTGTTTGCATTAAAACAAGCCCCCGGTGAAATAACTCCGGAAACATCCAAAGGGCTCCCCATGACCGCCTGTGAACCTCCGAAGTTGCTTCAAGAGGGGAGGAAGGGTTGGGTGCACAATATATAATAACTGTGGAAACGAACAGCAAACGATCAGTTATATATATATATAAGGCCGAGAATCGTGCGATTATAAATCGTTAAATCGTGGGATCATCGTTCGCTAAAGCGACGACGGCTAGCGCAATAATCCGTAACGTACACCTCGGATACTTTGAATCGTCACTCTGACGCACGATACGTGTGGATCAATCAGTAATCCAGCGTCAATCTGTATCACGAAACGCAATTCATTGAACCTTGAAACGTCACTCTGAAATACGATACGCAATTCAAAGGGGGCTACATCCTAAGAACTGTAAGGCATTGGCCTATAAGGCATCATGCTAAGGTGAGGGACTAAAGTGGACTCAGTTCCCCCCAATAACCTAAAAACACCATGAGGGACGCCTCAAATCGGTGTAAGAAGACTGGTACCAGCAGAAGCAACAACGACAATGACATCAAAGACATATACAAAGGTATGCCCGTTGTGAGGTCACAACTCTTTTAAGAGGGGAGATCTGTCAGGGTTATGACCGATGACACATGTGTCATACATGTCATACATGTCATACCTGTCATACCTGTCAGACATGTCATACCATGTCATGTCATGTCGAGTCATGTCATATATTATAATGACAGACAGTCGTCAGTACGGTCGACTATGACTGTACATGTCGTCAGATGACAAGTCACATCATCTGTCATTATTCAAGGAAAGACTTGAATGACACCTGTCATCGAGAGTTCGTATGTCGAACTCGAAGATGGCAAAGCAAGATACAATCTTGAAGTAACAAACAAGAAATCATCTTCGCTTCAAGCATGTGCGGAAGAAGCATGCGCAGTATTATGGGGCGAACGCATTATTCGTTCTGACGATACTGGTCGTTCAACCATTGTCTCGGGTTCACAACCCAATGGCGGTACCATCTATGCGATGGGAGACATCTGGTTAAGATGAGCTAGCATTGAGCTAGAGCAGCATCTTCTGTTGAAGCCTTCACTCATCACCCGCTCATACGTCGCATGCGTGTTTACTGTTCAATAAACACCAGCTTTATATCAATATACTGAGGGCTCGCTTATCAGCCCTAATATATTGTTACTTCTTGATATGTGATAATTTCGAATAACGTATAAAGTGAGACTGCATAATTGAGAATATGGTTTTCTTTTGGTAACCATTTTCTTGTTTGGTTTTTGCCCCACTCAGGTGACCCCAAGATCTACCAAATTGGTAGCGTAAAGTGTATGTGGGATCAATAGCAATATGATCGAAATTAAGCTTGGGCATTCATACCCGAGTTTTAGTCATGTTCAGCCGGAAATGAGATTTATTCACGAAGTAGAATTCCAGACGAAATACACTCCGATGACGCCATCTTCGACATATAAAAAATAAGTATTCATGCCAAAAGGAATAATGGAATTATGGCCGCCGAAGGCGCTGAAAATTTCTAGGGAATATTTCCTTTAAATTTTATGGAATATGCCGAACTAAATAGGGAATATTCCCGAAAATTTTGCGGCGGGCTTTTCGTTCCGTTACTCGCTTCGCTCGTACCTCGCAATCACCCGGCTGGCGCCAGCTTTGCCAAGAATTCCAACTAGGATATTGGGCTATGTTGTCATCGATTGGCATGGTTTCTAATTCCAAATTTTTATGGTACGATGTCATAATTCGGTTTGTAGAAGGTTTTCTGCGGTCTTTTTCGATTCAGGGCATGTCATTTTATACCCTACAACGATGAAGCCATCGTCCATAAAACGTGCTCCTGCAACGATATGCTTTTGTCGCCCCAGTTGGCTTAAGCATTGGTGCTGGTGTTCATAGCTTAGGGGACTACCCATCTCCCATGGATGGGTATCCCATATATCTGTCTTAGAATATATTTTTCCCCAACTGTAAAATACGCATTATTCAAGTCATGCCATACGATTTCCCTCAATTTGTCGTATGTCATTTCTGTACTTCTGAAGGGGTTTGAAACTGCCTCGTACGACTCCTCCTCTTCCTTTCCTTTTTACTTGTACTCTGTCAGATCTGAAGGTCGATTTGTATTTGGTAATAATCCAATCTACGGCTCTCATGATGTCGTCGTGTGGCAGTTCTGAATACATATTTTTCACGTCAAATTGTCGTGACACTTTTGCGTTTATATCATTTCCAAGGTATTGCATTTGGTGAGATATCGCTTTCAGTTTTTGTTTGAGGTGCAGTGTGTCGTATAATGTAAAGTGTAGTACTGATTTCAGTAAGTGTATACTGATTTCAACATGTGGTTCAATGTTCTACATGCATAATTTAATATTGTTTTATTCGGATATTTCATCTTCAGGAAGTCTTTTCATCGATTCATCTTCAGGAAGTCTAATGAAACTCTCGTGAAACTCTGCTCTTGTGGGTAGTCGATACGTGTTTTCCGAAAGTTTAGAGCATCATGAGCTGGCGGCGGTGTTTAAACGCTGTGGAAATGACCTATGAAACTCCTAAGGTGCGCACATCGCGAAGCGTTAGACAATCCTTTGGAGTTGTTCGTGTGGCACTTTTGAACAGGCTTAACTTTTGTATCCTCTTCCCGGAGAAGGCTTTTCAGGCCTTGATGCACAACTAGTCTTCTAAGCGGTGACCAAAATTGAACGTGCAGGTTGTGCAAGTGACGGACAATACCCTTGGAATCGTATTTTGGTTTCTGCGTCTCGGCATATTTTTGCAGGTATGACAGCAGGGCTTCCAGAGCAGCCAATATTTCGATGTGCTAGCTTTGTATGTCATGCGTGCATACATCATGCTTGGGCAAAAATGACCTCGTGCGATTACAATGATGTACACAACGCGTGTGTGCTCGTCCCCGGCCCGTCCTTTGGCAAGATGGACCTCGGGCCGTTGCACTTCACATTATGTGTCGTCTCTGCACTTTGAGCGGAGTTATGGTGCCGTCATAGTGCTTTGTAAATACAAGTTTTGAACGCAAATGAGAGCTGAGGACATCCATGCTATGCAGCCCAAAGCAACCACAGGACTTACAGCGAAGAAAGTGGCGGGCTTCGTTGGCTCTTGTGTTGAGCACTGCGGTCCACGGTCCGTTAGTCAGCACGTGTCAAGTTCTCGGCTGGTTATCTAAACCCGTTCCTAAACGCCCATATCATTGCCTGATGCCATTATCAACACATAACATTCGGGTCACGCCACTTTCTACAAGAACCGGTTTAACCGGCCGGGGCCTTGACGAGTAACGTTAGTCAGACTGTGTTTGGCTAATGCAAGCGTCAATGCAAGCATCGGACAGTGCAACCTCAGTGCTGTACGAATAAACTGGAGGGAGTGCTTTGCTGTCACAGGTGGTGCTTGTATTCATCCTAATCGACAAAAAGTATTTGCTCTGCGAACCTGTAGACACGAACTCAGATATCGGCATTGTGACTTGGTCCGCCCTCAGCAACGACGAATGCGCCGAGCTGGGAAGACCCCGGACTTGGGGCATTGTTGACGAATCCACAGATTACGCGCTTAACTATCCACTAAATGGTGTAGACTACTGCAACCATACCTGGAATGGCGGCAGGAATGGAGCGCTGATAAGTTCACTGTGTGCCCCTCACGAGATGGTGTTTGCGGCCACATCCAAAAAGCTCCGGTTAACGCTATCACATTATCATAAAGACAAGAATCCTGCTGACGACGGGACATTTCGCGAGTACTATGAATTCACCAAGGCACTCGAAGATAATATGGTGACGTATATTGCACGCGTGAAGGCCGTATTCCATGGATCGAGTGACGAAATCATTGGCGATATATGGAATACCGAATACAGAGTCGTGGACCAGAACGGAGATGTGATCGATGGGTGCTTAGGTCACGGTACAGTTCACTTCGATCCCGTAGACACTTGCTTGTCTGAGCCGCCCTCAATGCCGTGCACGTTCAAACCGGGAGATTTCACTTATATGCCAATGCGAGTTCTACTTAAAAGCGCTGGTATTGAAGACTTGGACGCTCCTATTAGCCCGGAACTAGTAAAGGGTTGTGTTGAGCAGTATACCACCGGTCGACTTGTTACCCGGCCAACGTTGGATACGCTCAAGACATTAAAATCGAATTCCGATTTTCACAGCATCCATGGTTCAAGCCCCTCGGCAAAGGCGTTCACTTTGACGGACGACTATGATTCTTTTAGAACACAAGCTGAAGAATACTGCACTACGCTAACATATCGGATGGCGGGATTCTCTGTCCTTCTCACTTTCAAATATGATAATATGAAAGGTATCACCTCGTAACCCTCCAACTGCCCCACTGTTGAATGTGGCTCTTTTTAAGAGTGCATGCTCCCCATCGTTATGCGTTCGTCTTGCAGTCGTGACTGCTGTGGAGCCAGCCAAGCCAATGATATTAAAGTGCAGCCAAATACTCCTCTCAATCGCAACACAAAATGCAAGAACTGCACCCCGGCACTGGAATGTTGGCACATTCAAATAAGACTGCGGTACATCTCCTGGAATATTGGCACCGTTTAAATACTGCGACTGTGCATCTCCTGGAATATTGGAACCGTTTAAATACTGCGACTGTACATCTCCCACTCTTCGTGGCTGACCGTTGAACTTTAGGATCGAGTTTTTCACTCTCAAAAAACGCTCTTTCCCAGTGAGACAGGAGTGTTGCTGAAGGACATTCTGTGTTTCAAGAGAACACTGCACTTGATTCAGGCAGCAAGCCACACACTATCGTCCTGTCGAGGCGGCAAGCTATTCCTTGAAAATAGCATGCTTTTACAACTATTCGGTGATGAGTCTTGGCACCGGAAATCATATATACGTATATTAGGTGAGTTGTTATATATATATGCCGTCTTAGATCTAATTATTCTGGTGCACTTATGTATGCGCCAGAATATCACATTTTTGGCCAAAATCCTAACCCAGTTGGGGTTCTGCTGGATTCGGAACGCTCACAGTCGGATTAAGGCAGTTTTTTTGCAGCGATTTTAAAAACCCATCGCGTAAGGACCTTAACGAAAAGAAAATGGCATTCGACATCACATGATCGAGATATTCCCTGTGCCCACTGATGACACAAGCGTGATATTCAGGGTCAATTCGTCATCAGTGGGCAACCTCTGGCAAGGCATCCAAATAATGGCAGATTGACGTGTTGGCATTAAAGATACGTATAGGTCTACCTGATTTTTAAATCTTTGGCTTTACAGAACTTGATCATCTATAAAACTCTTCCAACTACACCCTTTTCCCTACAAGCTATATATTGCATGAAATTCGGGTTTGTATAGATACAAAGTGAGGCGTGTGGCCAGACTTGGCACAAACATAGGTGCACCATCTCCTTTCAAACAGCTAGGTTTTCAGCAGGCAGTTGATGTTCAGGCCATACATTCTTAATCAGCCTTAAGTGTTATTGCAGGTTCAATTGGTGAAGCTCATGGTCCTTTCATCCCGGGAGACATTATTGTCGATATAAGTTTAGAGGTTGAGACGAGCTTTCCTGTGGATGTAGCTGCTCGCCATACCTCAACAGAAACGGAAACAGTTTCCATATTCACCATTGATGTACATCATGAGCACGAAGGCGCAATTTGTAAGTTTGATTATTCAACCCTTGTGACAACTCTCACCACTGCTATTGGCTTCTCAGCTGTTGCCACAAGTATCACAGAGTTTTTGATGTTGCAGTTGCTTCCTAACCGAGAATTGTATAAACGAGCCAAATTTAGCAAGGTAGTTTTACACGATGAGGGAAGCGAAAACGACAATCATAGCCCCAAAGAAGCCTGGGGCCCAAAACCAGAAGTAGAAAATTCAGAAGAGGTGGCATCAGTTTCTAAAATCTGAGATGCACCAATAATGGAAAAAGGCAGCTCCTACTTTTGCTCCAAGTGACAAAGGGGACGACTTGAGCTGGGCACTTGAACTACAGATGTGAACAGCATCTGGACATTATGTTGTGAGTGGGTGCACTTCATGGTTTGGCAACCAAGATGCCAAACACTAAAGCTAGCGTGTAACTTCTCTCACCTGATCACATGAAATTTAGATGATTGAAAAGACTTTGCGAGTGTGAGAATCATATGTATCAACTCCTGGCGGGCATTGCATGCCATTGTGCAAGTTTAAGCTACTCTAGACCTTACCATGTGCCATTTTGTCAATGCATCTACGAGCTACCCATTTATTATTAGATTGCCAAGCGAGCTGATCAGAAGTTTCAATAAATATACCTGCCTTGGGCCTTTTTTTTTTCGATCAGAGGGAATGTTCTTTTCCAAAAATGCTTCATTTTCTTTTTGCATAATGATCTAAATTCCTGCATTCAAATAATCCCTTCACATGCATTGCATGTTCTGTATATGTGATAACCGGGCGTTGTTTTAAGACCACGTGTTTTGCCCACATGTACGCAGATGGTAGTAAATACACACGGCCATATGCCGTTGCTATATCGCAAAATTTTCTCGAGCAGCCCTTTGAACTGGTAAATTTTGCAGCAGTTGAATCAAGAAGTGCCAATCAAGGCATTTGCAAAAGCACACAATTCACCATCCTGTTTCCCGCCAAAGTATACATCATGAGCACTTTCCCCTCTTCTATTGAAGCGACTAATTATTACGGGGGCATGTTTAATAATGTGGCTTTGAAATAGTTGACGTCGGTTAGGAAACAGCTGATCGATTGGTTCCGATATTGTTTACTTCAACATTGTTCTAATTCGCGATTCGGTTGGTAAGTGTCGCCGCTAATTAATTCCGATAGATTGTAGCACATTATGGATTGGTTCTGATATTGAATCATTGAATTTGGAAATGGCCACCAACCCTTATCAATCAGTTCCGAAATTAATTAACGCGAACCGAGAGAAAGCGAGAGCCGGCGAATGTTGTATGCTGAATGCCCCACACCTAAATCTCGACATCAACGCATCCACAGGGGTTGTGTCTTCGGGATCTCTCATTATTCATGTCAGTGTTCGAGAATTGTGCCGTGGTCTTGATTTGTGACCATAGAATTGAAGCTCTCCACTTCCTGGTTGTGCTTCTTTAATGCGCCGTATCGCATGCTTGCTTGTTCCTGGAGTCCCCAAACAGTGCAAACTCAAAAGATCGCCATCCCATGGCAGTGAGCACGCTCTCATAGCATGTGCTTCATAGCATGCGCTTACCTTATTCACAACATACACAGTATTACATGTTTGTGCACAGAGCGCTTCGCGCATCAATAGAGATATCATAAAGTAGCCAGCTTCCAAAAAGCCACGCACTAGCGGTCCGTGTATTATGCCGTACCTGATTGTACACTCCAGCAGCAACACTCGCTTTGGCAGAGGCATTCAACGTTGCAACGGAAGACCGGCGGCCAGAAATCGTGCGGGCTCTGTGCCCAATAGCCCCTCTTCCTTAAGTCAAAATCAACGGCAAAAAAATATCGTGCTGAGAAGAGCGCGCCACACGTCGGGAACACTCAAGAGGTGTCGTGCTGAGAGGAGCGCGCCACATGTCGGGAACACTCAAGAGGTGTCGTGCTGAGAAGAACGCGCCACATGTCATGAACACTCAAGAGGTGTCGTGCTGAGAAGAGTGCGCCACATGTCGGGAACACTCAAGAGGTGTCGTGCTGAGAAGAACGCGCCACATGTCGGGAACACTCAAGAGGTGTCGTGCTGAGAAGAGCGCGCCACATGTCGGGAACACTCAAGAGGTGTCGTGCTGAGAAGAGCGCGCCACATGTCGGGAACACTCAAGAGGTGTCGTGCTGAGGAGAGCGCGCCACATGTCATGAACACTTGGGATTTTTTTGGCGTCTTTTAGACTTTGGAACTAAACAGTTGTCACTTCACCTCTTTCTCAATCAATGAAAGAAAAGCGATTGTCATCTGATGGGAGATGCGTGTGCAGACGGTCATATTGTCTAAACAGCTGGAGAGAGAGAACCTGGAAGCAGACAATTGGACCACGATTTACCTTTCAATTGCGTTTGCAGCCTCCCGCTTCTCTGCATTGAGGCTTCCCAGTTCCAAATTGGAAGCCTTTCTCACGACTCTGTGCGCACCTTACAACAACCGGGTGAGAAGCAGTTCTGCTTAAATTGGAGCCTGCGGAATTTTAGATGTTTCTGTGTCGGTAGATCGATCAGAGTTTCCTGAACCGTTAGATCAAATCAGCAGCTGTGTTAGATCTAAAGGTTTTACACTTGACGGTATTTAGGAGTTCCGCCCATGGGAATCCACAGCGCTGTTCTTTTGCCTTCCCTACCCACCCAACTCAGAAGACTCTAAAAATTTTGCCTTAGAAGCTGTGCATCAGCCTAGAAAGCATGTGAAGCTGTGAATCAGCCTAGAAAAGACATTCCAAAAAGAGATTTTCTCTCACACACTTAAAAGCATGTAAGAAGAAAGCTATTTTTAATGAAATGCTATGCAGTGTGCCTGTTGGCAATGAGATGTAAAGAGCAAAAGAAACACAAGAAACCACTGTGTATTCAAACAAATCAAGCCTCCATCCATGCAGAGAATCACGATTGGGGGAGAACATCCTGCTCTCGGTGCTGAAAAGCCAGAGCCCAAAAACCTGTGGAGGTCCCGGCTTCCGGCTGTGCAGCCTCCGGTGGTCCCGGCTTCCGCCTACACACACCTGACGTACTAGCACCTATTAGCTAACCCTGAGCTCCCCCATTCCGCACCTGACAGGTGGCGTGGCTTTGGGTATAGTTTTGGACGAGGATGTTGAAGACTTGGAGGCGCTGGTAGGGAGGGCCTTCAGTACTGGTACACGGGGCCTGGGGGGCGTCTTGAAGCTGGGCGGGGAACTGTGTAACCGCCCTCTCCACCTCACTGTCCCATCTTGGCACACCTTCTTGGGAGTGCGCTCTGCATCGGCGCATCTTTAGGCATGGGTCTTCTTCTGAGCATCAACGCCGTCCGTGAGACTCATACATAGCTAAGCCATGCGCACGCCTCTACTCAAGGAAGTACCAAGGGAGTGGTGGCAGTTCCATGCGGCGGGCGTTTCTACCGTTTGGGGCCGCAGGACTGTGAGCGAGCTGGCTTTGGTGACGCTGGAGATGATGGCGCCAATTTCCGGAAGTGCTCCGCGAGCGAGGGCGCGTCGGTGCGATTGGACGGAAGCACCGGCTCCTCCCCGGGAAAAGCCTGGAACTGGGTGAAGTCTGGCCGAGGCAATAAATACTTTGGTGTCACCGATGCGTACTTTTGCGCCCGCAAGTAACCTGCACTAAGCAAAGCAGAGCCCCCTCCTCACCAAATGCCAACGAGCAACTGAGTCCGGTACGCAGGTGACGAATCCTCATAGCAGCAAGGAAGTGCTCCTCCTTGGATGCGGCAGCCCGTGAGGAGTGCTCTCGTGAGATACGGCGGAGAAGCTGGCGCACCGGCGACGATTTCGTCCCCGCAGACTGGCACCGCAGCTTGTACATGTGAACTGGCTCAGACACCTCAATCTCGTCTCGTCTGCCACCCGCCTGAGTGTCAGGTTCACATTGAGGGGCTCTCCGAGGTCCCTGCAATCCCCGGCTCGCCGCACCCTCCGCCAGGCTTCCCTCACCTGACCAGGCCGGCAGCGAACCGCCATTGTGAAGGGAGACCAATCAAACAACTGCGCGGCACCAGATACTTGTGGCGCGAAACTTCATGTCGTACAAAGCCGCATATTGGACAGGTTTAGAGCCAGGGGTCACCTTTGCGTACAGGGGAGACAAGGCACTAACCCTGTGGGGCGCCTCCAGAACCAGCGCACCATCTCTGCGTCTGACGTGGCACTAACCCTGTGGGGCGCCTCCAGAACCAGCGCACCATCTCTGCGTCTGACGT
>LGRX02035755.1:80657-104782 GCA_001247695.2 Cymbomonas tetramitiformis
GTGAAAGCAGGCACGTGGCGACTGATAGGGTGAAAGCAGGCACGCGGTAACTGATAGGCGAAAGCAGGCACGTGGCGAATGATAGGTGAAAGCAGGCACGTGGCAAATGATAGGTGAAAGCACGCACGTGACGACCGATAAGTGAAAGCAGGCAGGTGACGACCGATAGGTGAAAGAAGGCAGGTGATGACTCGTTGTGAAGGTTTTCACTATTGCCTCAAGACAGCTTCTGAGGAATGCAGAGGCGCAGCACAGCAGAAGCCTTTCGGAAGGGAACAAGTCAGAGGGCCGCGGATGCCGAGGACAAAGAGCCCTGATTCCAGGACCCTGGTTAAAAAATACACTCTAAGGTCATCTGTGATGACAATCATTGATCTAGAATTGCCTGCAACGTCACAGAAAGTCCGTTCTCGGATTTGAATTTTGTCCGTTGCGGATTTTGCCTTGTCACTCGAGATGATCAAGTCACTGAATCATTCCAGGACTTGTAAAAAACATATCAAATACTATTTCACCCGTTGACACTGTTCCCGTTTCCACGTACTGGACATTGGCCGACTTATGGATATTTCACTGATGCGTATTTCCAAGTGCATTCTCCTGATCCAGCCTTATCTATTAATGGTGAGATCTATACAAATGGGAGGCTGAAATGACACGGGCACAGAATGATGCCTTCTACCGTCACATCTCATCGAGTTTTAGCCAGAATCCGCATTCCCCTTTCACCGCATTTTGGCCATTGAAACGTTGCCGGGCAAACCCGTCCCATACGTTGTTCAAGTCCAACAGACATGGCACTTATCTCATTCAAACATGTAGCTTTCTCTCCAGCTGTATTTCCACGTGAGCGTAAAAGTGGGGATGCAAGCACAAGAAAACCTAAAATGGCGAACTTGCAAGTGCACAGGAATCGCAGGAGCACTTACGATGTAATTAAGTGTGAAACCTGTAGCGTGGCAGGGTGGAATTGGCTTGCGCTGACAAGAAGCTGAATGGAGGTCACTTTTTTACACAATGTGCTAAAGCGTAATTTTCCGGCCTCGTGAAGGAGAACCAGGTGGTGGGGATCAAGGAAACCTTCGGAATGTTCTAAAAGCAGTAAATTACTCACCAGATTCTTACGATTAGAATGGTTAAGTCGAAACGGCTTGCAACGTTGGGAGGGCCTTGATGCTTCCTAGGTTATAAGTCCCTTAGCAGGACTGCGGATTAAGGTTATCACTGTCGCAAACACTTCGGATACCCCTCAAAGCGAAATTCGTAACCCAAAGCCTGACATACCGACTCCCTGGAAGGTACAACTTGGAGCCCCGGGGAAGCCCAGAATGGTTTGACTCGGAGGACCACGGATGCAAAGGATGTACGAGTCGGAGGGCCAAACACACAGAGAAAGTACCTGGGGCTCCGTGATGCGCGCCCGAAGGGTTGCGCTGAAGTGGGGCGCAGAGCCTGCTGCTTCAACTCTGCACCAAAATGGGGCACCTCAATGAGCCCCCTTGCAAGTGACCAGCACCTGACTTTCACCTTGCGTCTGATAGGTGACTGGCTACCCCCTTGCGTGAAAACTTTGTGCCCGGATGCCACCTCAAGTCTGATCAGCGCCCGGCATCAACCCCATATCTGAGTGGCCGCCGTGTTGTATCTGACCAGCTTCCGGCTCCAACCGCGAGTCCGACAGGTGTCTCCCCGACTCTCACTAGATGCCAAATGGCGAGGCCAAAACCGGGTGAAGGGCTGTGAGGACCCTTTCTGCTGTTTCGCAAACATAGTCTCACCTTTAATGCAGCTGAAGCAGCATCCACAAAGACGGTTCAGAACAGCCCCCCTCGCCCCCAAGCACGTCAGCACACATGTCCAAGCTTTCAAGCCCAAGCCTCAACCAGACTCCAACTGACGGACTTGCGGGGCGGCATTGAACACACAGGGCTCTCAGCTGAGGCGGCTTTCTGGTGGCTTCCGTGGAGCCCCCTTGAGGCCCTCTCAACCAGAGTGGATGGGCACAAACGAGAAGGAAGGGGTCCACGCCAAAACACTCGTGGCATACTCGGAAGGAGCACGTTGAGCCAGTGAAGTTCTCCGCTGCATGCTGTCCCGAGCGGTGGCAGAGCCCAGGGCTCCCGGGCCCACCACATGAGCTGGGAAATGGATCGGAGTACACCAGAGACCTTGGGGAAGAAGCACTCGCGGGCTGAAAAACTGTTCAGGGCGGAGCACCTGTCGAGAGAACCCGACAGAAGTCCTCGAGCAGCATAGTTTTGGTTCAGACGTGCGCCCATGGTTGTTGTGGGATGCCTGCGAGGTTGCAAACTGGCATGTCAGAGGCTGGCTCGACAGGTGTGCATGCAACACTCTCTATCCAAACAAATACACACATCAAGCAAACCGACGCAGTTCCCGCCAATCGCACAAAAACGTCTAAAGCGAGCGGTGTGCCCCTCCACCACCCCTCCACCACCTCCAGCAAGCGGCGTGCTCCTCCCACACCCCTCATCCACCTCCAGCGACGGCGTGCTCCTCCCACACCCTCATCCACCTTCAGCAAGCGGCGATGCTCCTCCCACACCCCTCATCCACCTCAGCAAGCGGCATGCTCCTCCCCACACCCCTCATCCACCTCCAGCAAGCGGCGTGCTCCTCCGCCCCTCATCCACCTCCAGCAAGCGGCGTGCTCCTCCCACACCCCTCATTCACCTCGGCGAGCGGCATACTCACTCCACACCCCTCATCCTCCTCCAGCAAGCGGCGTGCTCCTCCACCTCATCACCTCCAGCAAAGCGGCGTGCTCCTCCCACACCCTCATCCACCTCCAGCAAGCTGTCTCCTCACACCCCTCATCCACCTCCAGCAAGCGGCATACTCCTCCCACCCCTCATCCACCTCCCGAGCAGCGGCGTGCTCCTCCCACCCTCATCACACTCCAGCAAGCGGCGTGCTCCTCCCTGCTCATCACCTCCAGCCCAAGCGGCGTGTTCCTCCCACACCCTCATCCTCCAGCAAGCGGTGTGCTCCTCCCACACCCCTCATCCACCTCCAGCAAGCGGTATACTCCTCCCACACCCCTCACATCCACCTCCAGCAAGCGGCGTGCTCCTCCCACACCCCTCATCACCTCCAGCAAGCGGCGTGCTCCTCCCACACCTCATCACACTCCAGCAGCGGTGTGCTCCTCCCACACCCCTCATCCACCTCCAGCAAGCGGTATACTCCTCCCACACCCCTCATCACACTCGAGCAAGCGGCGTGCTCCTCCCACACCCCTCATCCACCTCCAGCAAGCGGCATGCTCCTCCCACACCCCTCATCCACCTCCAGCAAGCGGCACAAATCTCTCACGTGCCTCATACTCTTCGAGCGAGCGATGCTCTACCCCCACACTTCAAACACCTCGAGCGGATTGTACACACCTCAATCAGCACACATCCCATAACTTTCGAGCAATTGTTGCGATCTATCCGCACACCCCAGATGCCTACATGCAGCGGGTGGGCGGCGTTACACAGTTGCAGAAGGATTTTCAATTTAATCTAGTGACATTCATACCAAGCTTATCTAAAAGTAAGGTAATGACAAGGTGAAAGACGAAAGCTTGATACCACTCGGGTGAACTTTACATTTCTTAGGTGTATTGCAAACTAATGGTGCTGCTTTCGAGTGAGGTGCGGGATTCTGCAATCTTTGTAAATCTGTTTGAGCTTCTGAGAGCCGCACTAGAGTGCATGAAATCCCGCTTACCCTGCTGAGGCTGGCACAATGACTTTCTTGTCCCACTCAGCGCGTACGAGAGTTGTCTCGACATCCCAGCCGCAGACCGGCCCTGTTCGTGAAAACCCAACCACCTGTGGAACGAGGCAGCTTCGTGACAGTCAGATGCCCCACCACCTCCGGAGGCAGGCAGTTTACTGCCGCACACAAACAAATGCTGGTGCCGAATTGCTGTGCACGTGCCGTCCAGGTGGTTTGACACCCTCCGAAGCTCATGTTCTGTCTGCTGCCCAAATGCTTCACCGCTATTTCAGGTTGGGCGTTACCCGACTCAACAAGTCAATTTTCAATAAATATCACTAATGATACGACCGGCGAAGGTTTGGTTGCAGCTCTCTGATTAAGGCACCTTCTTGCTCTCCATAGAGTGATGTCCAACTCCAACCCAGGGCTGTGGTGCTTGCGCCTGGGACACCATTTCAATTGTCCGAGCCGCGCTTTGTGAGCAGCAGGACAGGCGAAGCTCGCGCAGTTTTCGGTCACACCAGACACCTTGTTCACACTCGCGCCTCCGCTCGTTGCGTTCGGTTCCGCTTGACGGTCGGTCGGTCCAGCGAACAGGAGATCGGGACAGGGTTCCACAAATGCATGAGACTGCAGACGAGCAGCTGTGTGGCAAGCGCAGACCATTAGGGCAAAGCAGGGGTTCTTGCATATGCTGAAGGAAACGCCACGTTGCTATGTCAGGCGAGCAGCTAAGCTTACCACAAACCGAGAAGGAAAGTATAGGGAAGGCAGGCGAGAACCAGCTTAGAGCTCTGAGGTGTGGGCGTGAACTTCGAGGCTGATCCCTTCGGGCTCCTGGAGAGGAAATGACACGCCACGTCAGGAACGTTACAAGGTTCCCGCGTGCTGCTCGCGGCTAGAGGCAGAACAGAAGGTCGCCTCTCCTTGCGCGACTTCTGTGGGATGATTTCAAGTGCGTCGGGCACTTCGCCGTGGCAGCGGCTCACTTCGCAGCGGCAGCGGCTGCTGCGAGGGAAAGCGATCTTCCGAGTTGCAGAGGCAATCGGGTTAGAAGCGTCCCACGCGTCTTGTATGAGGACGTTTCTCTGTTGAGCCCGTCAGCGTTTGAAACGTACGCTCCGTAACGATCGTTACGAACATACGCAGTTGTAAGCGCGGGAATTATACTTACAATAGCTGAGAGAACTGCGGGAATACAAGGTGGCAGGCACTTCGCATCCGGGCATTTTGTTCCCAGCAAGCTGCTTGAGCAAGGCAAAATAGGCCATATTCACCTTTTCGGGGGAGATAATGGAGTTTCATAAATCTGTCGAAGGATGGAGGTGTCAGCGTACACAGCTTCAATCTGCGCTCACGAATTTTGATGCGATCCCCTCTCACCGGTCCCCGAGTTGTGAATTGCACCCAGCGGTGAGGGATATGCGAGGAAAATCTTACCACGACGGAATATGAAAAAAAGTGTTATTTGCAGATACGAACGCTCGAATATGAGTTCCTGTGCCCATGTTGAGCAGTAGACGCAAAAGCAGTGAGCATAAACTACACACAGTGCTGCAGGATTTCGGTTCGCCAAGCAGGGGTGCCCGACTATCAGGAATGATGCACTAGAAAAATTCAAGGTGCAAAGGTACTCGATTCTCATGGCAATGCGTTGACTGGAAATATGCAGTCTACACGGAGGCGCACAAAAACATACGTACTGCCTGAAAGTTGTAAGGAACACGACAAATCGGAGAAGAGAGTAATTTTAAGCGCGTGCCTGCTTCTGCCGGGGTGGCTCACGCGACGGGATTTCTGGAGGAAAGCAGTTGATAATGCGCTGTTCCAGTGGAGAGCAGTAGAAATCCTTCACCTCTGGCTTCGTTCCAGTAACGACGTCGAATGTCACCGACATGGTCACTGCCTAGTTATGAATTATGAGTATGCTGACCTCAAGATAAAATAATTATTCATTGCGCCTGGAAATTTCGAAGGAAGAGTGAACCTGCGCGAGGTACACATGTGGCTATACCACCTTAGAGTTGCACAGCATTCAAAACAGCTTGACGTTTGCACTCAGTTATCATTCGTAGCCATGCGCGACAACTACGATAGTGAACAAAGAAACCGGAGTGATGAGGTGCCTGAGCACAACCTGAGCGTGCTCACTAGATCGTTGCGGACATAACCAGCTTTGCGGCTATACATGCACGCAGGGAGGACAACATGGCACCTTATGCACTGTTACCATCGGCTGCAAACCGATATTTCATTCGACAACACAGAATACAACTCCATTTCCGGTATTTGATTAAAAAACAGTGCCAACTTAGTGTTTGCAGGCGAAGTCGAGTGGAGAAACCTTTGTACGGTGAAAAGATAATAGATGGGAAACGTCCATAGCCTACCGAGCCATCTCCATAAGCCAGGGTCGTAGCAAATAGAAGATGGCGCTTTCTTGCGGAGTATGCAATATGGACGAAGCAAGGATGTCTTCGAAGTTCAGTATTAGCTGAATGCTTATGTTGGCCTCATGTTGAGCCGAGCTGTAGAGCCTATGTATATCCCTGCTCAATGTTTTTGTTTTTCAAACATCGAACAAACCACCACAGTGACATATATATGCTAAATATGAAGATAAAGAATTTATATCGCCGGTATCTGGGTGTCTCTGGCATGGCATGGCATGGCATGGCATGGCATGGCAGTTCTCCGGCGAGCGACGTTGATGACAGCCGGATGCCTGGTGCTGCGCTGGCTGGCGCTGGGAACAACCACGAACCAGCACTGTCGTGTGAAAGCCTTTTAATAATGTTAGCACCATCACCAGCGCGGGGAGAATGTTCTTGCTGTAGGGAGTATCGTTTTTAAATAAGGATCGTTTTTAGATAAGTATCGCCAGTACACTGTGTCTCGGGAATCCTGGCAACATTGCCACAGTTGTTAAGGACTACCTCCTGGATTTTGAGCGTTGCGCTCTTATGTTCTAGTTCCTGCTTCCAGCACGTTGAACACGGGTTTCTGGCCAGCTTTCTGGCGCACGTCTGGTTGCGTGCTCTCAAGATTTCGATATGGAGTACAGGTACTGGAGCGACTGTCTTATCTGTTGTTTCCCCAGGTATAATAAAGTTCGTAGGCAGGGCAAGCAAACGCCGCACCTTTGTAAAATGGTGTTTGCTGTTCAGTTGCAGCAGGTGCAGTTGTCCTCTCTTCCACCAGGATCATGAGTATTACGCTCACGAATCAGGTGTGCCGACTATCTCAAGCCCGTACAAGCGGTTGCGTCTCAGGTCGACGTTCGGTCGCAAATCATTTGCAGTCAGAATATGCCCCTGCAAAGGCGTCTTCGATCATAATCTAATATGTAGAGAATCTTGCATCGCACATCCTACCATCATCCGCACCGTGTAATATTGCCAACTTACTCGCGACCATATATCCTTCCTGTAGACAACCTGGGCTGGTAAACGTGACCATACAGAAGGCTCCCGTGTGGAACTTGGGTTTTTATAATGGACCCGCCTATCACCCCGTGTGGTCTCTCGTAATCTGGTGTGTTATCTGTGTCGCTCCCCAACGCTTACTATTCAAACTTGGGATGCTGGTAATTTTTTGTTCCTTACGCGCGCCTCGCACGTCGACTTGTGTGTATGGATTGATAGTGGAAGGTGAGTCTAACGATATAGGTTGCCTAGAGATCAGAAGTCTCTGTGGTGTCGTTACTTTGCAGCGGAGGACCGACTATCGTTTTACACAATTGAGGGAGACCGTGTATGTATAAGAGAGGAGCTCTTTCCATTCTTCGAATCCGTCAACAGTTGGGGCATAACTCGTGCAAAGGTTCTCGCAACGCTCTCTCTCTCTCTCTCAGAGTGATGCGTATCTCTCTCTCTCTCACCCGAGTCGCAAGTTTCGTTGGCCCGACATGTACCTGTTTCCCATCCTTTCTCGAAACATACAGTCAATCAATTGAGCAAGTGGAAAGAGGTTAGAGCGTTTATCGCGTGCGCGATTCCGCTCACATAGCAGAATAACTTATGGTGCATTGTCTTGATTTTGCTTGCAGGTTTCGTGTGCCCAGTGCAAGAGTGTCCTTGGATATGTCTACCCGGACGGGCCACTTGTGGAGCGTGTCAACGGAGTGTCCTGGGAAGTAACACGTGGGAGGTATGGGTTGGGATCTACTCGTCCTCACCACAAGCGTTATAGTATCAAGCCAGGTGCTGTGAAACCGCCTGTCATCGTGCAGGGTATGCCCACTGCTCAGCCCACTTTGGGAACACCGGTAGGAAAGGTATCGTGAGTGTTTGTGACAGTGCATCAACGACTGTATTTTCCTTACATTTTCATGTATATCGTAGACAAAAAGGAAAGCGGTGCTGCTTGAGAAATTAATGAAAAACTGGCTTGTATAGAGCATTTTGAGCATGGCATACTTGGTTTTCTACGATGTGTGTCTTCGGGCTGCCAGGTTCTGAGAAGGATATACAAGAGTTTAGTGGGTATGCATGGAAGTACAACCAAGAAACACGAAGCACTCGTCCTTGTCTTCGTTTATCACATTTCCTTGTGATTAACCCCAAGAAGCGGATGGAACTTTTACAAAAAACAGTACTTTTAGAAATATATGGTAGATTAGGTGACTAGGTTCACCGCCATGCCCTCTGCGCCCCACACAGCCCGCCACCCCACCCCACCTTCCCACCCCGTCCCCCCACCCTAGGTCTCACCCTCCTATCGCCTCCAGCCACCGCAACCCCCTGCGCTCCCCGCGACGCGCCCTTGTCGCCGAGGGCCTCGCGCCAATCCCGCCCACCACATCGGGCCGCCCCACTCCCCGCACGGGCCGCTGAATGACGCGCAGTCGCCGTCCGTGCCGTTCAGTGCCTCCTAAATCTCTATGATGTTGATGCCGCTCACCTCCGCGGCGGACTGGGGCTCCACCTCGTACCTGCCATACCCGAAGTCCATTACTCCTACCACCTCCGCCACCACGTCGCCCACCTGCAGCTCTTCGGGTGCACCGCGTAAATGTCCACCACCGTGTTCTCCATCTCCATTCCGCCGCCACCATCATTGATCATCACCTGCCATCTCCAGCCGCGCCCTCTCAACCCCAACACCCTCTCTACCACTCACCACCAGCCAGCCTACATGTTCCCACGCCGGTTCCATTCTCACCACCGCGCACTACACAGCCATAGGGCGGCCCCCGCTTCCAACCTCACTCCCCATAATAACCTAGATGGCATTTTTCACAATTACTAGTCTTTGCAACGCTGCGTGCGCTTCAGCCTCTTCTACCCACCCTCAGTCTGCCTGCTCCGCGAGCGAATCTGCGCGCCATGGTGGCCGCGCAAACTTACCTGGCCGTGCTTGCCATGGGCTCGATTTTCACTTTCCGGGAAACGCGTCAAGACCCCCTGGTACATCTCTGCCGCCGCAGTGCACCCAGCGGAGTGGTCGAACATGCCCGTCGTCACATTCAGAGGTTCCTGCTTTACCCTTCCATAAACCTCTTTAGATGCAAACATTTATTCTCCCATTCATTTCTTTCTATCTCGACTGTCGTGCTTCCTTCGACGTGTCCTTATTGTCATATCGTGAAGAACGAATTCATACTATTCACTTTATGCGCCGGAACACGTTTGCTTTTTTGATTCTGAGTCGACCAGGTTTCGTGTGGTATCAAATAGCGACATGCAAGCTCATTCTCTCTCATGTCTCATCATCCTACCTCCACCATCAGCGCCGCACGCACTGGAGGTGGAATTCCATGTGCGAGTACGGCGGTGTTGACCACGGTGGTGATCAGGGTGAGATATTCGTATTTGTTCACTGTGCAGCCTGTCACCTACTGCACCAAGTCTCGTCCCAATTTTGGCAGACTTCCTCAAGCTGACAAAAGTCTTCGTTGCACAATATCCTCGAGGTGCCCATTGATGCCGTTGTAGGCTCCCCCGGTGGCGGCCTCGATAGTTTACATATATCCACCGGTTTGCACAACAGTCACCACACCTCTCTATAAATTACATTGGCTGCCCCTCACCGTACCACACCTCTTTGCAATCATGCTCTCGTTCACTCTTGGCATCTCTCTACAATCGTGTTTATTGTACACCAACGCCATGGTCAACCATGATCATATTCTCACAGGCTATGGCACTGCAATAAACGATCGTTCATTGAGCTTATTGCGAGGAAGTGCTCGAGATGTTGGGATACAGTAAACATTCATATTTAATGAAACAACGATTTGGCTTCAGCCAGCTTCATTAGCAAAAACGTGACCCCCCGCCAGCGCCAGCGTCCTACTGAATTTTGTCACTCTAAGGAGCCCGATCGTAGAGCCAGCCAACCGCTTCCTTATTTTCCAAGTCGTCCTAAATGTTGGAAGAGCCGTATGCCATGACAAATTTTTGAATTCTGGTAGTAATTTGGCAGTAATTAACTTATGCCATTGCAAATTCGCGGCACGACACTATAGAATCCATACCGTATGATCGCATCATGACATGCTTATTTCAAGGTAGTAGCCAGCAGCCTCATTTCCTTATTTTCAGCACATATGAAGCACTATTAATGAAGCACCAGCCAGCAACCATTTATTCCTTCTTTTGGCTATTTCTATGCGGTACAATGCCTCATTGTTTTATTCTACGCGGCCATTGATTCGACGATAAGTCAGGGCAGATATATGGGATACACCGTCCATACGACATCTCCTTGGCGAAGCGAATATAAGTTGCTACAATTTCCACCCGTTGCACTCATCGACCGCATGCACTGCTGCGAGGTGTCCGAATCTCAAAAAGAAATCAAAGGCATCACGGTACTACGCATGCCTTGTGCGCCAGATTGGTTTCCTCCAATCGACGAAAGGAAGAGAGTCGACGTCGCCCCATTTAACACTTAAACGGTGTTGGAAGTAGCACTGTGACACGAGACGTTTGTCACCCGTCACTTCCTATAGTAATGTGTATGACCGTCATCGGTCACGAACCCGGCTAAGCCCGTATTGCCACTTAACGGGCAATTTATCTTAGCTTGACACATTCTGAGAAAACTGCCTTGAGGAAGATATTACGTCTATTCGTTCATACTGATATATCTGCAAAAAGGTGAATCGCGTATAAAAGGTGAGTTTGTGCATACCCATCACGTGTTTGTAAATTACTCTCACTCGCGGGCCATGGCATATCCCCATCATCTAGACACAATCCCTGAACCGTTCCAAGGTTTCACGCACCCTAGATCTCGAAGTATCGCTGATGGCATGCCCCAAAGCTTTAAAACTTCTCTGGGCATTGGTCATTTTATGGTGCATGTGGTCGGCCAATGATATATGCCCACTCTCGGCACGTATGTGCGGCCCATGGAATATCCCCATCATCTGGACACATCCCCCGACTCATCCCAAGGTCTCGCGTACCTAAGAACTGATGGAAATGTCGCCGATGGCACGATGCCCCACAAGCTCTAGAACCTCGTTAGTCATGGGTCATTCTATGGTGGCATATGATCGGCCAATGATATATATATATCCACTTGCGGGTTGTGGCACTACGTGTGCACGGCCCATGGCATATCCCGATCATCTAGACACATCCCCCGCTGACCCATTCAAGGTCTCACGCACCCTAGATCTCGAAATATCGCCGATGGCATGCCCCAGAAGTTGTTAGAGACTATAAATAGCCGTGAGCGGATTTTTCACCGTTTTAGCTGACTCGAGCCTTTTTCCCAACGTGGGGTAATATGCATCCACAAGGAGACTTGAACTAAAGACCTCTCGCTTAATATGCGATCGCTCTATCCGCTAAGCTACGCCAAGCCATGGATGGCATCAATGAGCATTGTTTCAGGGATATTCGTACAATTTCAGATATTCCACGCTTCGACAGCTTCGAATGACTTACCGCATTTGATGACTGCATGCGAACTGTAACATATCTCCCCTCTTAAGTCAAATGATGTCACCTGACATTCATGTCGAGTTACTTTCGCAAAGGTACAACCTTGGATGTGATGACGTGTCAATTCTTGGGATGAGACCCGGAGTTTGGTATTTCACAGGGACTCGCGTCATGTCATCAGCGCAGATCACATCGCATTGGGATTCCGCAGATTGCTAAGTTAGGCATGTACTAGATCCGACGGTTGGTATTAGTCAGTCTGGTATTACCACCCTAGATACTTTACTATACTCTCATTGGTCGACTTCGGTGACCGGACTGTGACACTTTCTCATCTGACATCGTTCTAGAGAAAGAGAGAGAGAGAGAGAGAGATATTCGGAGTCTCAAGGTATATGCTCCGACAGTTATTTCACCATCTCTCGAGCCGAGCATACCTGCGAGTTCAGTGTGTTCACTCGCGTAGATATAGATATTATAGATGTATCTGTAGGTCATAGAGCCACCACTTGCTAGAGTGGTTTTCTTGTACTAAAACCACTCAGATGGCTGGCTGATCCGCAGGTTGGTTGCGAGCGCGAGATGTAGGTGGCGTGGGCGGTGAACCTCGTTTATGAGGTTCTGACGACACGATGTTTGGACTCGACTATATATGCCGATTGGGAGTGCATATCTGTATATCGTGACGTTACACTCGTTACATCGAAGGCGGCTTCCGAACCGTTGTTCCGATACCACGATATTAGGTTCTGACGTTCTGTAATTAATGAAGGGATGTTCACTGTACAAGACCGCTCAAATCCGTAGCGCCAAAGCACAAATGTTTGCTCTGAGTTGGATTTGAACAGGCGACATCGCTCGTGCGGTCCGCTTGCTCGGCCACTACTAAGCTATCGGAGCTTATTGATGTTCAACTCCGATCCTCTAGTGGCACTTGTACAATTCCGATAAGCATACAATAGATCGAAGATCGATTCTGACTTCGATCGATGATATATACCAACATCGCGATTGACATCTGCGGGCGTCTGTCATCTTTCTATCCGTAACAAAAACCCTGCAACTTCTCTGGTCGCTGGTCATTTTATGGCGGCATGTGGTCGGCCACCAATATGCATGCTCACTTGTGGCACTTGTGTGCGGCCCATGAAATATCCCCAGCATCTCTGAGACACATCCTCTGACCCATTCCCAGGACTCATCGCGTAACGAGAGTTCTCGCAAAGGATGTACGCAAAAGGGGGCAGTGTGCTTCAAAATATGCATCGTCTGATAAAATGTAATCATTCTAGGTTACAACTTGGCCCGGATACTCCTATTTTCTCCCAAACCTACTTGCTGCGAAAATTTTGAAAAGAGACAAAAACGAATCTATCCTAAAAAACCCTTCTTCCCTGAAGATATAATTAGCTAGTATGGCGCCTTCATAAACGATTCACACTCAGAGGGTAGTGCGCGGGGCCACTCTTATGCACCAAGCACCATAGCTTCCATACGCTATACCGCTCTTGACCTTGGTGCCTACTACCACATTGCATCATAACATTGGCGTACGTATGTGGTCGTTAGTGCACGATGGACAAACAAAGACCATCATTTTGCTGCACTTTCAGCGACTCCTTCATCCAATGTTTCCCAAGTGCCTGTGCATATTTCTCGCCACTATAACGAACTTATTGCATTTAGCGCACATTTACTGCACACAGGCGTTAGGTGTATCCATAGAAGAATTTTGAACACCGACTCCGTCGCACCGGGCGTCTTGCACAATGCTGAGAGATGAAACCCGCCTATAATCTGTAAAGGCAATAAACTTTGCTTCTTGAATTATGATTTCTCATGTCGGACACCGTCTTAGAAGAGTTGCGGAAGACACTCCGCACTTCCACCGATGGTCATCCGGCCTCTCTTCGGGGCATCCTCTCAACTCAGAAGAGTGATTTAACTCTTCTGAGTTAAATCAAATGGAGGTAGACATTATAAGACGCGCAGATGACACTCTTCTGAGTTAAGAAGATGCCCCGAAGAGAAGCTGGATGACCATCGGTGGAACTGCGGAGTGTCTTCCGCAACTCTTCTGAGTTCAAGAAGACGTGTCTTCCTCAAAGATATCCGGAAGATGTACAGAAGGTATCTGGGGTATCTTCCGCAAGCACATCTAAGAAGACGTCGGTAAGATGTCGGGGAGATGTCTTCTGCGTGTCTTCCGCGCGCCTTCGGAACGTCTTCTGCGTGTCTTCTCAACTCGTCTGAGTTCAAGAAGACATGTCTTCCTCAATGGGTACTGCCCAGTGGTACTAGTCATAGTACCAGAATCGGATCTGGCACTATCACAAGTACCAAAACGCTAGAATTTTTGTTGTTGTCCTCCTCCATGCTGATGGCGATATCCATGATATACCATCACCTTTATGACCCCAACTGAGTTGCCTTATGCCCCATTGGTCCATAGGTCACGTGTACCCCTCCCAGTATATGCATCTTGCCACCAACTTGGAGTTTTGTGTTACAAAATAGTGTCCCACTTGTCTTGGAAATCTTGGCGCTTCTTTCGATTTTTTTTCTCGAACAGATTTTGGATTCAAATCAACCCAGCGATAACTCAAATTGAAGCTGTATAGCATGGCCAATGATGGATGTGATCATGGGGCAGTTGGCATACTGCCCGCCGCTGAAATTGCGACATGCTAAACATCCCATCTCCACCAAATGGTCCAACTCAAGATTCCTTAAGTATGAGGGATATCGTCGATTTTGGAGCCTGGTCGTGGCACTAAAACTATGAAATGAGTATATTATAACATCGGATCGCCTCACCAGCGGTTATGACATCAAAAGTAAACCCATATATCGATTTTAAAAAACCTTTACATGTATGAGAAGTTGCCGTACTTGGACTCTACACATGGAACTTAAGTACGAAACCGCTCCCGATATTACTACAAAAAATGCTAAGAGGCCAATTTATCACACCCTTGGGTGTTATTGAATCCCAATACTGGTCGTTAAAGACGTTCAAATGGCACAACGCATGACGACCACTTAGGATACATCCCAATAATGAAATGTGACATCATGCATGCCACCTCGTGGCCACATAGCGTGCCCTTTTAAGTCACCGCGCGCTTGGTACTTGTGACAGTACCAGAAACTTTAATTAATTTTATGGCGTTACACCCCCCAAAAGCACACCGCACATACACATACCTAAAGTTCACGAGAGTACATTTCAGCATCAATAACAAAGAATTCAAAAGGGTCCTAAATGATTTTTCAAAACCTTCATGGGACTCATGCACCCCCTCTACTGCCCATGATAAAGCATACATTTTGATACTTGTGACAGTACCATGCCACCGGGCAGTAGCCATCAAAGATATCCGGAAGATGTACAGAAGGTATCTGGGGTATCTTCCGCAAGCACATCTAAGAAGACGTCGGTAAGATGTCGGGGAGATGTATTCTGCGTGTCTTCCGCGCGCCTTCGGAACGTCTTCTGCGTGTCTTCTCAACTCGTCTGAGTTCAAGAAGACATGTCTTCCTCAAAGATATCCGGAAGATGTACAGTACAGAAGGTATCCGGGGTATCTTCCGCAAGCACATCTAAGAAGACGTCGGTAAGATGTCGGGCAGATGTCTTCTGCGTGTCTTCCGCGCGCGCCTTCTGAAGGTCTTCTGAGTGTTTGTCTGCAGGATGTCCTCCGCACTACCTTGGCCAAGAAGTGTCCTTTGTATAGGAGATAGAATGGCAAGTAAAGGTGCCGCACATCTCCAAAAGGGGGAAGCGCCCCCGCCGACCAAAATATCGTCCTTCAAACGAGCAGTGCTCACTACCCCTCCCCCCACCAGGGAACATATCAAACATTTATGTCGTACGGCCAACACTCAAAATTTCCATCGGCCAAATTTCGGCCATCCCGGCCAAAATCCAAAACTGCCCGCCGCAGGCGTAAAATTTTAATTTTATGTATGACAATATCATAAAAATCGCAAATTTTCGGGGGAATTTTCAAAATTTTACATAATTCGTTTCGGCCAACAAGCAAAAGCACACTCGGCCAAACCTCGGCCACAGCCCTCAGCGTACGGCCACAGACCGGCCATAGGGGGTTGATATGTTCCCTGCCCCCCACCCTCAATCCGCTGCGGAGGTCTTCCGTCAATCCAAACCGGAGGTTTGAAGGGGAAGATGGCAGCGGTGACCGATTGGTTGACCACGGTGTCGCCATCCCGCGAGCTTGATATTGGGATGTCGGCATGGCTCGGGGAAGACGTCTACCTTCATGAGCATTCCCCTGCAACAAGGTGCTTGCATGTCTCCATAACCCACATGCACCTATCATGCATATTTATGCAGTTTGGAATGCATACAACCGAAGATGTGTGGAACATCTTCTGCGCGCATTGCGGACGTCTTCCCGGTATCTTCTATGAACTCACCATCACAATGTTTGCGCAGGGCTGAAGATCATGAGGATGCGGTTCGTATTTGCATACCGCGTCAAAGCAACCTGCCACCTTGCGGCTTAGCCGACCTCACTAATGTGCATTTCTCAGTTCAAGAGTGTTTTTGGCTATGTGCAAGAAATTGCAGACCTGGATGAACCGGGCTTTAAGGAGCATACGTGTGAGGACATTTTCTTCGATCCATTGGACATGGCCGATGATCCGGGCATGGTGTACTTTCGACAACATGAGTGGCTGCGTGAGCCTCCCATTAGCGTCAACCTCCAAGAAATCATGTTGAAGATACGGGATGCAATCGCATCGGGCGAACCATATCATCGTCCCCAGCAGCTTCCGAGTGATGGCGATACCGCCGACGACGTTCCATTAAGGGAATAAGAAATTTCACTATGCAGGAAGACATCCGGAAGACGTTCGGAACGTCTTTCGCGCATCTTCCAAGTACATTCCGGTCAAGCTTATTCCGCGGATGCGTGTGACATGCTTGCGCAGGCGGATGAAAGGTCCCGTAGTAGACCGCAATATGCCTCCCACGCCAGTCGATTTGGTGGGTGAGACGCAAGGGGACGACGGGGCCGCCGTTGGTATCACGTCCAACCGCGACCCCCTCCCCCCGCCGGAGATGCCAGCACCAAGGTGCGAACCGTTTGGCACGGCATGCCCATATCTCCATGAAAGATGTATGCATGATTGTACGCTACCTCGGAAGCCATACGAAAGACGTTCGGAACGTCTTCCGCGCATCTTCCAAGTACATTCCGGTCAAGCTTATAGGGTGTCGAATTTCAAAAGAAATTGGAAAACGTTTGGGGGTTGCCCTTCGGCGCCGACAAAGGGGGGGATTTTCCAGCAGGCACTTCCTCACCGACCTATGTTGTGCCGTTTTTGAGGCTATCCTTTCTGCCACGTACTTCTCCACGGCACCATCCCCGTGCAGGGGTCGCATGGTTTCTCCGTCCCGGGCATTGGCCGTGAGTGTGTACATGGTCCTGTTGTCCCAGGGTTCAATTTCGGCGGTTCCCTCCTTGTTTTCTGCTGCCTGCTTGGCCGCTTCGTCTGCCTTGTCGTTGCCCTTCACTCCCGTGTGACTTTTAACTTTTCTGAGTGAGACCTCCGTCCCTCTTCTACTGTTGTGCTGTTCGACCAGGGAAAGGATATCCTCAAGCAGGTCTCTGTGCCTGTGGCTCTCCATCGTGTGGGGTCTCGACAGCATGTTGAGGATTTGGTACATGCTGCAGAGGCTGTCCGTGCAGATTGCCACCACGTCCGGGGTCGCATATTCCCTGGCTCTGAGTGCCGCGTGGATCGCCAGGAGTTCCGCCCGGTTGATAGTGATGTGACCTCCTGCCGTCCACGTGCCTCTCCACGTTCTGGGGCTCCCATCCCCCCTGGGGTCCCAGTAGGCCGCCCCGACCCTGTGTGACCCTCCTTCTTCTTCCGGGTCGAGGCGCGACCCATCCGTGTAGAGGCAGGAGGAGGTCGCGTCCCAGGCTTTGTTGATCTCCCCAAGGGTTCTGGAGAGCCTGGTTTTACGTTTAACTGGGCACGTGTGGAACCGCTCACGTACCCCCGCGTGTCCCTTGTCCCTGTCCTTCCTGTTGAAGAGCATGGGAGTGCGTTCCATCGCCTTCAG
Organism: Cymbomonas tetramitiformis; assembly: GCA_001247695.2. NCBI lineage: Eukaryota > Viridiplantae > Chlorophyta > Pyramimonadophyceae > Pyramimonadales > Pyramimonadaceae > Cymbomonas > Cymbomonas tetramitiformis. The sequence continues at coordinate 98,385 of LGRX02035755.1, forward strand.
CCTTCTGACTTTCGAGTCCTCCTTGATCCTGTCCAGAGGCCACGCAGTGTTCGCCGCGTGGTACTCCGTAATTGTGATATCCGCCAGTCCTCTGTCCCGCCATGTCTGCCTCATAGCCCTCGCGGCTTCTGGGGTGCGATCTTCTTTGGGAACCTCATTCCCCGCGTTCCCCCATCATTGTCTGCACGACATGCTCGGAATTTCCCACGTCCGCATTGGGTGGGGGTCGAAGACCACGTCGTATTGGCTGGCAGTGTCCATCGCGGTTTTGGCCGCGGCCATATCTGACATCATGTCCATCGAGTGGACATTCGGGTTGGCCGGTCTGGGATTCCGCAGCGTGTGGTATTTACAGACAGTGCAGTACGCACTGCATTTCAGGGCCTTTCCCATAATTTCTGCCACCCCCTCCGGGTCTGGGCAGAATTTCTGCCAGCCCTCAGCGTTGGCAACAACTAGAATCCTCACTCCCCAGTTGCTTTAGTCCTTCTTTGTGACCCCTGATACCGAGGTGCCGCCCCAGTGGTCAGGGGGCAGGAACGTGAAGCTCTTCCTTGAGAGTACCCCGAACTCGTGGATTCTGGTGTCCCCGTACCTCCTGCAGTAGGCTTTGGCCAGTGTTCTTGTCCAGGCCGGGTAAATTCCCACTCCTAGTACCGGGAACTGCGCCATAGTGGACATGAGCGCCTCTTGGTTGGAGGGCCCTATCCAGGTCCACCGCTGTGTACTCCGGGTTGAATTCGAAGGCCCCCAGCTCCCCCCATTGGGTGTCCCACGCTGACCCTTTGGACCCGAAAATCGTGTCCCTGTCGAACTTGGAACAATATGTCGCCATGTGACTGTGGACGTTAAGCGGCGACGCGAACACCTCCGCCTGGATTCCAAAGGCCTCCTGAAGCGCCTGCATAATCTCCGGAGGGAGAGTCCAGTGATTCTGTAGTGCCGTTTTCTTGACCTCCTCCTCCTCCTCCTCCTCGCAGGAGTGCCTTTTTAGCAAGAGGACGATCTCTGTGGCGAACCCGTGGATTGCGCCCAGTTGCGGTTCTTGCTCCTCGAAAGACCGCCGTCGCGCCTCTCCTACCGGTGTGTGGGCCTGGTCTGCAGAGAAGAAGGCTTTCTTTGTTCGAAGCGGCCCGCATTTGGAATTTTTACTGGCCCACTTTCGGCCAGCCCGGCCAATCTTCAAATTTGCCCGTCGCAGGCGCAAAATTTTAATTTTAAGTATGGCAAGATCATAAAAATCGCACAATTTTCACGAAAACTTTCATAATCGGGACCCTTGAGAGACGGCCCGCATCCAACAATCGAGCGGCCCGCAACCGGCCCGGGCTGACTTTAAACGGCCCCGAGCCGGCCTCTCACGGTAAGCCTTCTTCCCTGCTGGTCTGTGCTGTCCGTACCCGTCGAGGCCACATATCTGTCGGAGAGCCTGTCTAGTACTTCTTCCTTCAGAGCACCCACCATTTTGCCACGTTCGTCGTGTGCGAACACGTGGTCTCTTCCTTCCTCTATTGTGAGCGTGCACCTGCCCGTGGGCGCGGCGTCCCAATCTGGATTGAAGGGCTCGGTGCCTATTTTAAGTTTGGTGACCCCTGGCCAATACTGTAGTGGGCGTGCCTCGTGGGAGTCCCCGACAGTGGCTCCCATTCCTTGGGGCGCTGGGCCTGTTGTTCTTCACACTCCCTGTTATGGAACGAGGCTGCCGCCTAAACGTGGGGTATTCCGCAAGGTGAAGATCAACTATCTGATCGTGGGACATACACACGAAAATATCGATAAGATGTTTTCAAGGTTTTCTGTGGCTTTGAGGAGGCTGAAAATTTGGGACATCGAGCATTTGATGGAGGTGGCTAGGAACTGCTTTAAGGATGGAGTAGTTCCGGAATGTCAACTGATCGATGAGGTGCACGATATCAAGGGCTGGATGCATGGATGCTATAACGAAGTGCGCGATGTCAGCTTCCAACACGCATTCAAGATTTTTTCTGGGCCCACAGGCGACGTGTTAGTGCAGGCTATTCATTCGATCCAGTCTGGCTTCCAAAGGAAGGTGGGGTGAAGGTATTTAAGAGCAGCCTGCCCGAGGGCTCACCATGCTTTGTCGAGCCTAAATCCATTAACGAATTGAGCGCACGGAAACAAGCGAAGCAGCTTGCGACTTCCAGGAAGTCTACGAGCAATCCATTGAAAGAGATCGAGGATCTTGTCATTCAATGCCAGAGGAATCTTTGCTTATGCATTCGAGGTAAGCACTGCACTGCTAGCGATTACGATTTGATTTGTCATATTTCAAATGTAAGTGGCCTTCTTAGTTTCTCGGGTTTTGTTTTGCAGATGTCGCAACCACCGAGGAGGCGGAGCGGCTTCAATTTCTAGCCAAGCGCGCAAATACTTTTCTTGAAGGGTATGTTCAAATGCAACGTGACATCGCGGCAGGGACGTTCGAATTGAAAGAGAAGACAACGTGGGTGCTGCACGAGGCTCCCTTTGAGGTTACCGGACCCATGATGCCTGCTCCTTCGGGTGGTTTGAGCGCGAACGGGCGAGATGCGGAAGTACTGATTGTCGATGAGCCAATGGCTGATACGAATGATATTGAACGTGGATACACGGATGCACAACTGGCTGATTACGTGCAGGGCCTTCGGGACTCCGTAGCGGTTCACGTGCGCCCAGTACCTCGTCCTATCTACATCGGGGCACAAAAAATACCATTGGAAGACGAGCTCGAGATCATCTTGCGCAATACATTCTGGGAGAAACTGACGACCCGGACTACGATGTGAGCTACAGCAGGATGAAGAAAGGTAGCATGGCTGTGTTGATTGCTCCCGAATCCGAGAAGACTGCCCGGACGGAATACCCGTTTCGTATCGCTCTTGGAAGGAGCCGAGGATGGTCGAGATATCTGTACCTTTGTGAGGTACAAGAGCAGCTGCTAAATGAGAAAGGTGAGAAATGTTTGTTGATGTGATTGCGCGCGCAACCTGCTTTTAACATCACAACGTTTTATGTCAATCTAATACCTCTTTTATCTTCTTTCTGGTGCAGGAGAAAAATGTTTGCGGTGGTTGACTTGTGGTACATTTAAGCTCACGAGCGCCTCCCAAAAGGAGGCCCAGAATGCAGACTCCCGGCTTTCGAAGGAGAAGGCGTCGAAACCTGAAAGTTTCCGGCTGCATCAACGTACCAAGCAGGTGGCGCCGTATACACCAAGCAAAGTATTAGTAGCATGGGACTGGGACACGGAAGAGGAGCGCCGAAAGATCAATGCAAGCACACAGCGATGGATCCCGGGTGAGCAATATGACTTGTTGGTCAAACGAGTCATCGCCAGCGACATGTCAAAGAGCTTTGAGCCACCCCAGCATAGAACACCCAAACTCTTACTGCGCGACGCAATCATGCCATTAGAGGATAAAGAGGATAAAGAGGATAAAGAGGATAAAGAGAACGCGGAGGCTGAAGAGGGTGAGAGTTCGGACGAGGAAGCCTCTTTGTCGTCCTTGTCCGATGATGACGACCAGATGTGTGAATAACTCGATCAGTCCGATGAACTTGTATATAGAAGTTGTAAAACAATAGTATATATTGTGAATATCTAATGTTGAACTATCGTGGTATTACCACGTTTGATTTCCTTGCACTCATTGTATGACTCATGCTATGCCTATACGCATGCTTGGTATGTAAAATTTCACGCATTATAAAGCCTGCCTATCTCTTCATCAGCATTCATTTCTCGCTTTCGCTCACGATAGACCCCACCTCCTACCAGTAAGCGAATAACGATGTCAGCGAACGACAAGCTGGAGCCACAAGCCCAACCCAAAGGGGAACCTGCCGTAGGCGGAGATGAAGGTTTGCACCCTAAAAAACGAATAGCATCGTTTTATCCTGCGTGTATGACTTAACGAACCCACTTGTTTATTGTAGTTCTTGTATCATGGTAGTCGATTGTTTTGACCACCCTTGGTCTGTAGTAGGTCCCTTCAATATATTTCTCGGACGCCCATATTTTTGTGGGAATCCATCGATCATAGATTTAACACGTGTGATGTACGGGTGCACGCTTCGGTTGCAGCCGGCGCCGTACTGAGGCCACTGGCATTATTTTTGGATTGAGATATGGAGAGTACAATGATGTCGGAGAATGGATTGATTACGACTTCGAACCCTCTCATGGGTAGCTACGGAAGTAGCGATAATGGCAGCCACTTTGAATACTAGGCAAGCCTCGTCCCCTCAAATCCTTTCGGGAAATCATCGATGGTCAACAGGTCAACATTCCAACGACAATATGATTTTACAATCACACGAGCGCACATTATTTGCGAGCTCAGATTGTTCGGACGCCCAAGGAATCCTTGGGAACGCGTATCACGTGGATGGAACAAACACCACATGTCTGCATGGTCATATAAAACTTGCTTTCACGGCATCCCTGTTCATTTTTTTGCTTGCGCTCACCATCCACCCACCTCCTACCAACATTCGAAGAACATGGACGCTCAGCGAATCAACCTGACGGTCGATCCGAAACATGTTTTGTTTTTTATTGTTCTGCCCTTCATCCGTGCGAGGTACGATAGGAGAAGGCAAGCGCAAAGGGATTCAGTTGCTAGAATGAGAAACGGCGAATGCCCAGAGTGTATGAGGAAGTATTTTGACCTTTGGGAGGACAAGACTCGGAGGAACCATTTATGGCATAAACATTTTGATGAGAGGCACGACCCCATGTGGCGTCGAGCCTTGGAGTTAGAACCAATCCGTCCCCGTTTTCGTCTGACACGCCTTGGCCGCCATCTGTTAAAACTGCAGAGTCACCCGAATTTTCACCCCGACAATCTCGATTGATGACCAGGTATATGTCTTTCTTGGGCAGGATTGCCTTGCTATCATCCTAGCCACAAATTCTAATCCGCCTGTGCATTCCGTGTGCCCGCAGATGATGACACCAAGCTCCTCGCACACACATCGCGGTGCATTGGCTACTTTGAAGAGGCGCACGTAGAATAATAACAATAAGAATAACACATAGTCTTCGATATGCAACGAGGTTGTGTCATTGTGAGATGACCTTTTGACAATAGTAGGGTGAGATTTGTACTTTTTATGTAACATGACTTACGTTGGTATGTAAAATGTCACGCATTATAAAGCCTGCCTATCTCTTCATCAGCATTCATTTCTCGCTTTCGCTCACGATAGACCCCACCTCCTACCAGTGAGCGACACACCCAGATGCCAGACTACTACATTGTCCTTTCCCGTTTTGTGCTTCCCGCCATCCGGGAAACTAAACCTGGTGTGTCAAATACCAATAAGCGGATGGACGCGGTGTTGCGCAGTATCGACCAACTTGCTATGAAAGATGAACAGCTTGAGGGTTCTGACTCCGGCATTATTGACTTATTACAAAGGCAGGGTGCGTGGTCAAAATAAATGCACGAAACCAGCTGTGTATTTACACCCTAGTATTCCAGATGCAGAAGCTTGGGAAACAGACTCGGACTATGAGTCTGTTTCGTCCGAGGAGGCTGACAATGAGACAACCGATTTAAAAGAATCTTCATTGCCAAACTGGCTTGGTTCTGCGTCTCTCGGTGATGTTCAGCTTCCAAATTCAGCAACGTTGCAGCAATTTCCGGCCGTGCAATATGAGGGCCGCGCAGTGGCTATGCCTCATAGTTACACCCCATCTTATTATTGAATCTTGGGCGTATTGTGAGCAGCATTAATACGATAGCCCAAAGAGAGTATGGAGTGGGTTGGAAATAAGAGCTGTAATGCGGAGGAGTAAAAAGAATTATCGCCCTTGCTGATTACAGTTGGTCTTATACTCTTATTCATTATAAAAACATATTATTTACATATCTAAAGATGGTAATAAAACCGTTTATACTGTTGGAGTATGATGGTCAAACCAATACTGTCTACAGCATGGGCAGTGAACTGGTGTTGCAAACTCTATTTCATAGTTCTGCAGATTATACTTAGTGAAGCATGCCTTGTGCATGAATTTGTCAATGCACTGACATCCGAAATCACTACATTGTATACAGTAATCACTCACTTTTTAAGAAAACCCGACGTTAAGAAAGCAGCCAGCGTTTGGGGGGGGTACCCAACTCGATGAGTACGGCTGGCTGGCTTTTTCGGCTAAGAAAATTCCCGAAATAAGCAACCTTTGTGCTGGCGCCGCGCAGGCGATTTTTCCTGAAATTATGGCCGTTTTAAGCGTTTATCAATGAAAATTTAAGAAAATAGCTGGCTAATTGAAAGAAAATGGCTTACTATTCTTCGAGTTCTCTTATGACGCTGACGCTGGCGGGGGTACCCAACTCGATGAGTACGGCTGGCTGGCCCAAAATCCCTGTTTTCTTAAATATGGGCGA